>VSMD01020493.1:0-14128 GCA_008750895.1 Mirza zaza
GGGTGGATTGCTCGAGGTCAGGAGTTCAAAACCAGCCTGAGCAAGAGCGAGACCCCGTCTCTACTATAAATAGAAAGAAATTAATTGGCCAACTAATATACATAGAAAAAATCAGCCGAGCATGGTGGCGCATGCCTGTAGTCCCAGCTACTCGGGAGGCTGAGGCAGAAGGATCGCTTGAGCCCAGGAGTTTGAGGTTGCTGTGAGCTAAGCTGACGCCACGGCACTCACTCTAGCCTGGGCAACAAAGTGAGACTCTGTCTCAAAAAAAAAAAAAAAAAAGCAGTTATCAAATTGTAAAATCAAAATTGTGGGCAACTTTTATGTTTTGAGCTAAGTGCATCTCTTTCTAGAATGAGTCTTTGAACTTCTTTTAAATTCCCTTAAGAGCAAATTATTATCTATTTTAAATTCTGTAGCATAATTGGTAATCTCAACTTCATAAATCAGTTATTATCCTTCATTGTAATGAAACTCCCTTAATGAAAAGTTAGGTTCTCAAATAACAATATACAACCCTTCTTAATTTTAAGGTTGTAATGATGAGCGCAAGTCCTGTTCAAGTAGTCACTACTGTTACCTTATTCTTTAACTATAATCCTTCATACATACAGTCTTTGGAACTATTAAATGAGTTAAAATCCAACTGACTCTGAAAAATATCTTCCCTTTTTTTAATCCATCAGCTCGTGATGATTCTTCTGATTTTATGTTTAAATTCTTATCTCATTTCTATTTGTTGGTACCCTGGTGGGATAGGCAAGCATTCGTGTTGAAGTTAGCAATAAGACCAAAATTATATTGCTTTTCTTAATGGGGGAACCCTGAGGCTACTCACTCAGTCCATGGAGGGGATAAGACAGATGGTTCATTCCCATCCAGTTTTGTTTACAAACGATGTTGCTCAAATTTAGGTGACTGGCTACTAGGGAAATAAATGAATGTGGAATTGAGGATGGAACAAAGAATTCAATGCTTTACAATAAATGGACTATATTTGAGAGTTCAAGAGAGGATTGGAGAAAATAACTGAGTATGTAAAAAATGGTAAGTTTCTGATTGTTCAGTTGAAGGCAAGTGGCTGGCTCGATGAAATGACATAATTATAGTTTTCATCTGTGACCCTGATATTTTAGCCTCTATCTCAGAATTGAGAAATGACCAGAGTTTATCAGAAAGGATTTTCATTGCTGGTATCTTTTGTGTGTGCATGATGTATAGTACACACAGCTCTCCTTATTGATCCTTCACAGGTGTATTATTTACTTTGCCTTCCAGGTGTCCGCAAATATGGTAAAGATTTTCAAGCTATTGCAGATGTAATTGGCAACAAGACTGTTGGCCAAGTGAAGAACTTCTTTGTAAACTACAGGCGTCGGTTTAACTTAGAGGAGGTATTGCAGGAATGGGAAGCAGAACAAGGAACCCAGGCTTCTAATGGTGATGCTTCTACTTTAGGGGAGGAGACAAAAAGTGCTTCTAATGTGCCATCAGGGAAGAGCACTGATGAAGAAGAGGAGGTGTGTTTGTGTATGGAATTTGAGCTAATATGAGTTGAGGAATCACCATTTGTGTGGTGTTCTATAAGGTTAATTTGTCAGAGGACTAGCTAAATGAGCATGAAAGGTTGACAATACACTTACTTAGTGGTGCATCTCTAGTGACTCTTAAGTCATAATGACATGCTAAGTTCTGATTCTAGAAGAATGGAGAGTGTATTGTTCTTTCATAGTCTTATTTTTATTTCCAGTGTTAAGCTGTTTACAAATAAAGATGCCTGTTTGGTAGCCTCGTTGGTTTTTGATTTTTTTGTTTTGTTTTGTTTTGTTTAAAATAAAAGAAGCTTGTGCTTCCAATAAACACTGGTGTTATGTTTTTGTTTTGTTTTGATTTGCTTTATTTTTCCTGTGACAGCCCAAACTATTTTGTATTAAGTTCATTAGGACTTACATCTCATACATGTATTTTTGTTTCCTCACCTCTAGGCACAGACCCCACAGGCTCCTCGGACTCTGGGTCCATCACCTCCTGCCCCATCATCCACTCCAACACCAACAGCCCCCATTGCCACTCTGAACCAGCCTCCACCACTTCTTCGTCCAACACTGCCTGCTGCCCCTGCTCTTCACCGGCAGCCTCCTCCACTCCAGCAGCAGGCTCGGTTCATCCAGCCCCGGCCAACTTTAAATCAGCCTCCACCACCTCTCATTCGCCCTGCTAATTCTATGCCACCCCGTCTAAACCCAAGACCAGTGTTGTCCACGGTTGGTGGTCAACAGCCACCTTCACTTATCGGAATTCAGACAGATTCACAGTCCTCACTGCACTAAAAATTAAATTGGACAGAGCTGCAGTAACTTCTCACCCCATCATTATACCAATGCCTCATCTGACTGATGCAAAAGAGGAAAGAATAATCCTTCCTAGTTACTGAGGCTGCGAATTAGTTCTGTGGCAGTGGACTAGCATAAGTGGATATCTAAGAAATTTTTCAGTTCCTTGTACAACAAAAAGCCTCTAGTTAGCCTCCTTTCTAGAGTGTACGTTCAGCAATGTGATCTCATAAAAGGAAAAAAAAAATTTATGTATTCTATATACCAAGGTTTTTTTTGTTTGTTTTTACTGTATTTATTTTATTGAGGTTCTTTATATTCCTGCCTCTTCATAGTCAAGGCTCTTAGTACAGGAATATTGACTTAGGAATTGTGAAAACTCCTTAAGTTTCTTAAGTTAAGGATATTTGGCTTTTGTTTAATTTAATTTTTTAAAAACATTTTCCTATGTTAGGAGTGCAAGAATAAATAGCCTGCATTTCAGATTTTGACATATGTTCATTTTATGCATATTTAAGAAATTATAGCTACATATCCCTTTTTTCAAAAAATGTTGCTTTTTTTCCTAAAGGAATTTTAATATATTCCTTTAAAAGAAAGCAATTTAATCAATTGCAAAGCAATTATATGAAACCACAAAGAATGTACTGAACCTACTAACCCTTTAACATACAGTTAGGGTCCTAGTGCAAAGTCCTTGTTTATAGGTCATTGACCTATCATCAGTAATGAGAGGATTGGAATAATAATTTTACATACAAATGAGGACTTAATTTGTTGAAATACGATGTCTTTAAGTTCCTTGAAAATGAAGTTAATTTTGAAAAAATAAATTTTTTTTTATGTTTCTAAATGCTATATGCTTTTAACTAGTAGTTGCCTATACTTGGGGACTTTAGAAAAGAATTATATTTTGTCAGTTATGTAGAGATGATGGTTATGGATGCATTTATTTACAATACCCTTTTTGTGTTTAGTTTATGAGCTTCAAATTGCCCTCATACTTAATAATATGATCTGCATTTGATATGAAGGGTGTTTTCTTGATAAATCTCTATTGTACTATTTGGATACATTTGTGTATTCCTTGCAACCAACCTGTATTCGTGGGATTGGTTTAGGGTTAAATCATCAATATTATTTCATAAAATAAATTCAAGAATTTATTCTGTGTTATCTAAAAATGTATCAGTATATTGTCACAATTGTGCTACTAACTAAAAATGCTGAGACCCCTTTTTATAAAGAAACAAAAAGACATTTCAAGGCTTCTTACTTCAACACATAATCATTAAACACAAAGAATATTTTATAAGTGATAGTATTTCAACGTGTCACTAATATTTTTGATACAATGATTTCATATTGGAATCATGATTTGTGCAAAGGGACAGATCACTTAGATTACTATATACTAGTGGAACATAAAGCTAAATAAATGTTTGCACATTCACATTCTTACCACATTTAGAACCACTTCACAAAATAACATCTAAGCCCCTAATTTATGTTTTGAGAGGTCATGTATTCCCCAAATATAGGAAAAATAGTCCCTCCCATTGGCTCTACGGCATTAAAGAGCTGTAGGTTTAAATTCATTGATTAGTTTTAATTTTCAATTTTAGGCCATTTCTTTCTGTAAAGACTCTTAAGTGCTGGCATAATCTAAAACTTTTCCTGCATAGGTCCTTTTGTTTCTCATTGGCTCATCTTAAATAGTTCTTGCCCCTGGATTATAACCAGATAAAACTTAACTGATAAAAATTCTTAATATTCACGAATGTATAATTATTTTTTCTTTAAAAGCCTCGGGTGACAGTTATATATCTTAAAAGAAAATATCTAAAGCATTTTTAAAAGCACTTAGATTGTCTTGCATATGTGGATACTATACCTTTACAGCTTTCATTGTCTTGTCTCTTGTCAGTAGACCTTCAGTACACAGTATGTGGGATGTCAGTCAAGTTGGTCAGCACCAGCATCTGTCCAGCTGTTCAGTATATTGTGATTCATATAAAATATATTCTATCCCAGATGTGGGCCAAGGTGCTGTATCTGAGGGATGTGCTGTAATTTGATTTACGTACATTAGAGCACACAGTAGAAAAATCTTAGCTTCGTTAGTAATATGACACATGTATATAGTGAGATGTCTTTATTGTGTGCTTTGCATATTTTGTAAATATTTTGCACGTCATTATTTTTCTTTTTTGCTTAAGCAGTGTTTGGCCTGGAAGAGTGATATGCTTGCTGCTTAATCAAAGGATTAAAGATTTAAAGATGTCTATGTCTTCTATTTTTATATAATTTCATGTTGTATGAGAAATTTAGGACCTCTTCACTGTGAAATTCTAAATATTGATTTTTATAAAAAAGCAAAACCTAGAAATCTTTGACCATTTTCATTAATTTCAGGGTTATCATTTTTGAAAAATCACCAAAGTGTTTTTTAAATTACATAACTAAAAATAAATCATACTGTGGAAACATCTGGTAAAATTAATGAAGAAATATTTTTTCTCTATGTTTTAATTCTAGTGTAATACGGATGAAGGTAAGTTATGATCAAAATTTGTTCTTAATAAGCTTACAATTAAGTGAGTAAAAAGAATATAAAAGATGAAAGAAGGTAAAATTTTCTTAATGTAGTACATTCTTTTCAGCAATAGATGTAGGCAGCAAGTCAAGAACATGACAGTCACTATTTTTAAAAATAATAAGAATGTTGCAAGTTACAGTCCTGTCGCTTAGCTATGGGATATAGTTAGAAATGCATTGTTAGGTGATTTTGTCATGTGAATATCATAGAGTATACTTACACAAACCTAGATGGTATAACCTACACACCTAGGCTATATAGTATAGCCTGGTGCTCATCGGCTACAAACCTACAGTAACAGCATATTACTGTACTGAACACTGTAGGCAGTTGTCACACAATGGTAAATATTTGTATATCTAAACATAGAAAAGGTACAGTAAAATACAGTATTATAATCTTATGGGATACCATTGTATATACAGACTGTCATTGACCAAAATGTTATGTAGCACGTGACTATAATTTGGTTAAAGTACCAAGTTTAGTTATTAAATATGTTGTATTAATTTAATATTTCCTCCTGTTATTAAAAGAATATTACCCATAAATATTAATAACTGCTAACCAGTTAACACTGGGTATCAGGATCTCCTCAAGAAAGAATAATAATCTGACTCAGAACTCTAAGCAGAATCTCTCTCTTCATGCGTCCCCCAAATAAATGATGAATACATTCTGACTGTAGGAAACATAAGAAAAAGAAACTAAAATGTACATTAGTTTCTTAGACATTCATTATAGATTACATTGTTGATAACAGAACATTAAGTGAATCAGAAAGAATGCAAGAATCAAGTTTGAGAAACCATGCTAGATTAGAAAATGTCTACAAGAACCTTTACCTCATTTTCTGATAGCTGATTTATGGGAATACATAAACTGCCTTCTCTTCGGAAAAAATATGTCACTCCTCACAACTTTCATCTTTATCTTAACTTTAACTGCCTTGGTGAAGGAATGTTTTACAGCAATAAATATCACAAGGAATGCTCCTAGATGAGTGTGTCTAAAAGGCTACACAAGGCCATGTGGCCTTATCTACCCTTTTCTGCTGTTAAGTCCTGTACAGTTAACAGGGAAGATCGATGAAGACCAAAAGTTAATGTTGGATTGAGATGTTTTCCAGTTGTCATTACCAGATTTAAAGTAGATTATTGATAAGGGAATGGGTCTGTACAATGTAACTTCTTAAACTTAATCCTACGGTAGAATTAGGGTGAGCAGGATCTCTAAGGAAAAGCTGCCAGGGATGTGAAGTGGAGAGGTCTAAAAACCATCTTCACAGCGTAAATGACATGGGTTATTCTGCACATTTATTTACACATACTAGGTACAGTTTACCAATAACTAGGAAGATCCTGAGTAATACTATAACACTAGGTGTCTCTTAAGGGATCTCTCTAGCTTACTACTGGAACAGCTTTCTTATTTGACAGGATTTGGCTTGAAGAGTCCTTTACTAACCTCAAGACTATTTTTGTTGACATGTTGGCTGTTCATCCTTTCCAAGAGTTTGAAAACATCAGAATCAGTGAGGGGCTTGTTATTTGGCTTGTATATGCAAAATAGTTGCCCCTCTCCCTTTAACATGATTGTTTTCTAACTTCACATAACAAGTTACTTAACCCATAGGCCTGTGCAGGTTTGGTGGCTCACTCCTGTAATCCTAGTACTCTGGTGAGGCCAAGGCAGGAGGATAGCTGGAAGGTCAGGAGTTCAAGACCAGCCTGAGCAAGAGTGAGATTCCATCTATACCAATAACAGAAAAAATCAGCCTGGCATGGTAATTTACTATAGCCAGATAGTAAATATTTCGGGGTTTGCAGTCCACAAACTTTTGTGTTGGCAACTACTCATTTCTACCAGTGTAGTTAAATGAACAGGCATAGTTATGTCTCAATAGAACTATATTTATAAAAACAGCCACCAACCTCTAGCTAAAACAATTCTGAAAATGAACAAAATTGGGTGACTTATATTAACTTATTTCTATTCTTGTTATAAAGCTTCAGTAGTCAAGACATTGTGATATTGTTGTAAAGATGGACATATGATCAATGGAACAAAAATAAAGAGTCCACACATACATGGTCAATTAATTTTCAGTGAAAATGTCAGCGTGATTCAATGGCAGAAATCATAGGATTATCTGCATGCAAAAAAAAAAAAAAAAAACAACCAAAAAACCCTCCCCAAATCCACTTTGATCCTTACCTCAAACCATGCACAAAATTAGCATGAGATGGATCATGGACCTAAATGTAAGAACAAAAAGTATAAACTTCTAGAAAAACAGGAAAGAAAAGTCACCAAAAGCATGATCCATAATGGAAAAAAATTGATAAATTGTATTTCATCAAACAAATATTTTGCTTTTCAAAAGACACAAGAAAATGAAAAAGCAAACTACTGACCAGGAGAAAATATTTGTAAAACATATATCTGATAAAAGATTTGTATCCAGAATATTTACAGAACTCTTAACAACTCAAATATAAGAACTCTTACAAGTCAATAATGAGGACAAAATAATAATTAAAGATGAAAGTGGGCAGAAGATTTGCAAATGGAAAATAAGTGTATAAAAAGATGATCACATTTTCTAGTCATAAAGTAAATGTCACAGTGAGAAACCTTCAACCCCCACTAGAATAGCTAATATTAAAAAGCTGACAATAGCAAGTGTTGTCGGGGATGTGGAGAAACTGGTGCCCTCTCACGTGGCTGGTAGAAATGGAGAATGATAAAACCACTTGGAAAACAATTTGGCAATTTCTAAAGATTAAATGAATATTTACAATGCAACCCGGTAATTTTACTCCTAGATATCTACCTAAAGAGAAATCAAAGTATATGTACGCACAAAAACTTGTACTCAAATGTTCACAGCGGCATCATTCATAATAGCAAAAACTAGAAATAATCTAAATGTCTATCAGCTGGAGAATAAACCAAATGTGCCGTGTCCATACAATGGCAACTACCCAGCAATAAGAACGAACTACTGACATAGGCAACAAAATAAATGCATCTCAAAAACATTACCCTAATAGACACAAAATATTACATATTTATTTATAGAAGTTTTTCAAAAAATGCAAAACTATAGAGACAGAACACAGACCTTCTCTTGCCTGAGGCTGGGGCTGGGAGTGGGGACCAACTGCAAATGAACACAAGGGATGTATTTGTTCTAAAATTTCATTGTGCTTATAATCACACAACTGTATACATTTACTAAAATTTATCAATTGGGTGAACTTTATGGTATTAAAAGTGTAACAGTAAAGTTGTTTAAAAAAGAAAAAGTATGGAACTGCAAGGTCTGAACAAAAGATGTAGCCACCCCAGAAGGCGTCCCACCGTGAGAGGCCCACACTGTGTGCCAAAACAAGAGATTTTCTGAGGATAAAGAGGCAAGGTCATGGAATACGGAGGTGTGGTTGGATTCAAAGACATTTGAGCTTTGTCAATTTTCACCAGGATTGGCCCTTCCTGAACTCATGCCTTTCCTTTTTAATGCTCCTGTCCTATTTTCGGTGAAATGGAAGGTATGACTAACCAGGGTTACAAGAGCATTGCTTGAAATCTGTCCATATAGATGGAAGCACCATCCTCAAAAAGAAATACCAAACCAATTGTTTCCCTTGTTACCGACCTATTACAAAATCGAACAAGACCAAATTGTGCCAATCAAACTTATGATCTTACTTCATGATTCCTAAGGTGAAATAAACTTCAAAATCTATATTTTAGTGCTTTATGGTGACTATGCAGAATTAACAAGTTAAAATGTTTCCCCAGAAGTGATAGGAATTGCATGTGCGAATCTTATTAAAGAAACTGTCAAAATGGCCAGAATTCACATTTAGCCAGGTGTATAATGAGGGCAGTCTGCTTTTATTCGAATTGGTGCTGAACCTATACACGGATAACAATAGAGTAAAGCAAGGTAGAACAAAAGAAACATAGGTCTTTCTTAAGCTCCTAAGCTAAAAGTGCAGCTGCTGAATGCACATACATAGGCTTTTTTTGCAAAGGGAATCTTTAAAAAAAGTTTACAAAAGTCCTGGGTGAAGCTCCTGCCCTGCTCCTAGCACTCCCTGCCTCTCTTCTGTGGCCGTCAGCACACTGACAGGCAGAGCCAGGGTAAAGGCTATTTGATGGAAGCAAAGGGACCACTGGGTTAGGAAATTATACACAGAAAAGCCACAGACATTCATTTATTGCCTCAGCGCAACACCTACTTGGTGAGCAAGGGAGCCTTCTGCAAGTGCAGGACCCTGAGGTTTGCATTTTGCCTGGGAGTGGTTTTCTGCTACAGCATACCACACTTTGCACCCGTGGTCCTATTACGGAGAAAGACTTTCCATCGTAACTTGCAATGGAAGTTAGAAGTACAACCTAAGGCCCAAGGAGGCTATTTCCCCTCGTTGTCTGATGTCACCAATCTTTAGGCAATGGAAAGTATGATCTTTTGCTCTAATTCACAACGTTGATCAGTCTTGTTACAAAAGAGCAGCAGGAGGAAGATGATGCATTCAACTACGAATCCGGTAGGCGGCGTCCTCGCCTCTCCATCAGCACCATCTTCACACTGACGGGCTGCAACCTCTCACTCAGCAAAGCAAACAGCTGAAATCCGTGTCTTCTGATGTCTGGGGCAATCTTAAAGTGTCCAGAAGAAACAGATAAAAGGGCTAGTCCTTTCCTTCCCTGTAAAACTTTACGGCACAGTCTAATTCTGCTCTTATTTTGTAGCTGAATTTGGTTTGGAGGTAATGTTGAACTTAATACCAAATATTTTCAAAACACTAAAACTGCTAAGATTTGTGTCTGTCTTAAAGTTGTTTTGTTTGAACTCACACCAACCATCTCTTTGAGAGGCAGAGTGGCCTGTGGCTAAAGACACCAGACTTCCCAGATTCAAATTCCATCTCTCCCAAACAAAGAATTTTGCAATTTGGGGCGAAACGCTCAGTAGATAAATTTTCTCATCTATAAAATAGGGCTTAATGGGTTCATATGGATAAAACACTGATCACAGTACCTGGTAAATAAAACTTAATAAATGTTAGCTATCATTTGTAAGCATTTAATGTTTCTTTTGTTTTATTTTATTTTGAGACAGGGTCTCAATCTGTTGCCTGGACTAGAGTTCCATGGCATCATCATAGCTCACTGCAACCTCAAACTCCTGGGCTCAAGTGATCCTCCTGCCTCAGCCTCCCAAGTAGCTGGGACTACAGATGTGCATCACCACACCTGGCTAATTTTTGTATTTTTTATAGAGATGGATGTTGCTATGTTGCTCAGGCTGATCTTGAACTCCTGACCTCAAGCAATCTTCCTGTCTTAGCTTCCCAAAGTACAGGGATTATGGGTGTGAATTACCATGCCCAGCCTAATGTTTATTTTATATGGACATTTATAAACACATGCAATCGAAATTCCACTCTGTGATCAACAAGGGGCAACTGGGAACATGGCATTGGCTTCTAACACTCATCTAAAATTATTTTCTTCCCCACTTAGACTCCTGGAGTCATGCAGCATGACTCGGATGTCATCAAGCTCGGATGTCACTTATGGAACAAATCCACTGTTTCATTCAGTTGGTGGGGAGAGAAGTGGGAGAGATAAGTGAATCCCCATCAATGACAGTACGGCCCCCTGGGCTTACCTGCATGTAAGCATACTAGACATTGATGTCTCCAGCCAGTGAAAGGAAATATAACTTCTAAAAATCATCATATCGACTTATGCTGTGGGGTTAATGAGAAGAGAGGTGAGAAGCAGGCGACCATAACAGATGTACAGGGGAACAGGGAGAAGACCTAGTTCCTGAGCACCAGGAATTCCTAGTTCCTGGAATTCCATCTCTTCATTCTCACCGGAAGACCGTGAACAAGATCTAGAGCCCCAAAGCAATGCCCACAGGCGCTATCTCCTTAGCGGAGCAGTTAATCTGGCTCACCAATCAAAAAGTTTGAGTCTAGATTTCTGGCTCTTGTTGCAAAATAAGAGACCAGGCAACAACGGGCTGGCATGGCACCGTGGCTGCTCTTGCTAGGGCCTACATCTGCCCTTTAGTGGTCCTGTGCCGCTCCCCGCTCCCCTTGAGCCCAACCTCCCCCTCCCTCTTGTTGCTTCCTGCTCCCGCGCATATCTGAGCCTTGACTCCCAGGGCAGCTCTTATTCTCCCCTTTAGCTGCTGAGTACAGTAACTGAAACCCGGGGCAGCTGAGCACCTTTCCCACGGTTGCCTAACTGAAAGTGCAGAAGCTAGAATTGAAATTTTGGTCCGTTTCATTTACATAGAAAATATATATATATATGTATATTATTATTATTCAGCACTTATACTCTTGGAGAGAACGTTTTGTAAGAAAGAGCCTTGTCTGCAAGGGTTCAAGTTCTAGCTGCAGCACTGCATGAGTGCGTCTAGCCCTGGGCACGACACTTGGCGTTGCTGCTCCGGGCGGACCTCAGACGGCTCATGTGTGGAATGGGGGTGGCCAGGCCTCCTTCCCCGGGTGCGTTGCTGGGTCCACCCGTGCAAGGCTTAGCTGAGCCTGGCTGTCGCCGGGGAAAGAGCAAGCCGTCTGCAATTCAAACGCACGTGAGGGAAATCGGACATGACTTACACGTGCAGGTGCTAACGGCTCCGGAGCGGGCAGCGTGGATTTCCAGCCGGGGTGGCTGTGTCTCAGCCTCCGCCCGACCCCTCCCTGCGCGCCCGCCCTGCCCCCGCGCCCCCGCCCCGCTGTCCCCGCCCCGGGCCTCGCCCCCGCCCCGCGCCGCCGCCGGAGGGAGCCGCCTGAGCCCGCGGACGGGCGCCAGCTGCCCCCGCGCGCCGAGCCGCACGTGAGTCCCCGCGGGCCGCCGGCCGGGCACCCCGCGGCGGCGGGGCTGGGTGGGGACGGCGCCGGGCGCTTTTCGGCGCGCCCCGGTTGCTCTGAAACCGAAAGCGCCTGCTCGCGGCCGGCCGGGCCCCCCCCCCCCCGAGCCGCGCGGGGAGGGCGCGAGGGGCGGCCGGGCCGGGCCGGAGGCGGCGGGCCTGGGCCCGAGGGCGCGGGGGCCGGCCGGGCAGGTGGCCGCGGGCCGGGGCGAGTGGGTGCGGTGGGGAGTGGGTTTTCTTAGCAGGGGAGAGGTGTGGCGAAGACCGAGGTGGGGGGTCTCCAGGGGCCGGTTCAGCTGGGGTGTGTGCGCAGCGGGGCGGGCTTTGGGGTTCGCCCCGCACCCCCGCACCCCCGCACTGCAGAACGGGCCGGGCCTCCCTCCACGCTCTTAGGCACCCCCGCCGCCTTTGCAAGACTTCCCAACCAGCGACTCCAGCATGCAACTTTAATTTTGCGAGGAATGGAAACTGCCACCAACTGTGGGTTTGCGCGTCCTCGTTTAGGGACAGAAGGTGAGCTCAGAGGGGTCTTGGAGGAAACCGGGGCGCCGAGAGGTCAGACGAGTTGCCCAGGGGCACCCCGAGAATTCGCGGAATCTCAGTTCTCCTCCCCCGACGGCCTCCCCGCGTTACTGCTCTGCGGGGTCTTGGCAGTCCTGAGAAGTTTCGGTGATTATCGGCGCTGTGCGGTTGCTGCTGGTCCTGCTGGGCCACTCTGGCGACTTTCTCTGCTGGCTCGGCCCCCTCCTGCAGAGTTTCCATATTTGGCTATTTCACATTTACTTTCGTGAGAACTCAGTTGTCTCTCGCTGTGGCGGGCAGAGCCGCCTAGGCGAGTGTTGAGGTTGGTGAACCGAGGAGAGGGGCCCCATCCCTCCAGCCCTGGGCCTGTGAGCACAGGCATCTAGAAACTAATTTAATTCAGCCAATATTTATTGGGCAAGTGCTGTGTGAGAAAGAACTGGGCGAGGGCCAGTGGAATATCTTTCCTTCCTCCAGAGAGATTTGCATTTTAAAAGAGTTCTGGAAGACATAAAATGCAAAGAAGTTTGTTGAAGTATTTCTGGGAATAGAACAGTTCTGGGTGTGTGAAGAGATAATTTTAGGCAGCACAAGGCTGGGCCAGGACCTCTCAAATCCCAGTGCAGCTGCCTGCTCTGCCTGATAGACACACACAAAGCTGAAAACAGGGGTGTTCACATAACTGATCATCTAACCCCCCCACACACCCCTAAGTCTACTCTGATTTGATCAAGAGAGACAGAAACTGTGGCAGGAAAGATGGATGTGAGATGGAAAGTGGAAAACACGTAGCTTCTGGAAAGGCTTTTGGTTCTGTTACTGTTTTTGCTGCAGCTCACAGATCCTGGACAAAGGCCGGAGAAGTTCTCCAGCCTGAGCCGACATCTGGAAGAGGGGACGTGATGGAGAAGGTGACTCCTAGGTCCTCCTGGCTGAGGTCTTGGCAGTGGGGTTAGGATGGCCGTGTTTCCCTAAGTCAGCAAGTGTCACCACGTGCCCTTTGGACATGGGTAGTAGGGTGGTGGAAAGAGTATGGAAAAGAGATGGCTCCCCATCCGCCGGAAGTGCTAACTGCAGAGACTGGGATATTTCAGGGAGGAGGATTTGCAGAATGCGGGTTCTAGATGCCTCCGAGTCGGTCCGGTTAGGCTTATGGGAAAGGCACCTCAGTACTAAGACGAACCTTCTATGGTTATCTCAGCTTTACTGGGGAGGACATTGAAGAAAAGAAAATAAGTCCTCGTTTGTGAAGAAGCTCTTTCCTTTTCAAAGAATTTCCCCATTGCTCTTGTTTCCTTCTCATTTTGTCCTCTCTAATTCCTTCTTGAGTCGGGCCACAGCAGGACTATTCTTCACCTCTTTCAGATGGCCAGTGTGAAGCGCTGAGAGTATAAATAACCCTTGAGCTCCGCCTCTGGACCAGGCATGGAGCTCTAAGTTCTCTGGTTCTGCTCCAGGTCCCTCCCCCTGGTTTCTCAGCCAAGTCTGTCCGCTCATCCTCATCTGAGGGACCAGCAAAGGGACCCAGACTCCAATAATGCCTGTGTGGTCTGTTCCCAGCAACATGGTGCAAGTTGCGCTGGAAACTGCCCTAGCCACTGCATGAACAGACACTCAGTCCCTTAGCTCTGCCCGGCCAGGCACTCTTGGGGCAAGACCTGTGTCTGCTTTTGTGCGTATCCTGGAATCTGGCGTACAGTAGGCCTAAACAAATGTTGGCTAAATTGCACTGAATTTATCTGGGGTGTGTCTCCCTTGGGCTCTGGGCTG
>VSMD01020494.1:0-12031 GCA_008750895.1 Mirza zaza
GTGGTTCACCAGGCAGGTGGGTGTCTCTCAGCACGTGGCCACTTGGCCCCCAGACCCCCCAGGGCCCTCGAGGCAGGGTGTGATCCTGCGTCCTCCCCTTGCGTGTTTCAGACCGAGGAGCTGAGCAAGCAGGTGGTGTCCAGCTCGGAGCAGCTGCAGTCCTGCCAGGCGGAGATCATCGAGCTGCGCCGCACGGTCAACGCCCTGGAGATCGAGCTGCAGGCCCAGCACAACCTGGTGTGTGCTGCTCAGCCCTGCTGGGGACCCGGGGGCAGCCGGGGAGGCGGGGTCACGGGGATGCCCTTTGGGCCACAGGCTCTCCTTAGTCTTGGATCTTGTGAGTTCTTGGGACCCCGGGGAGAAATCCTTTAAAGGAGCAGCTGTCTGACACGCTTTATATCCCCCTGACAGAGAAACTCTCTGGAAAACACGCTGACGGAGAGCGAGGCCCGCTACAGCTCCCAGCTGTCCCAGGTGCAGTGCATGATCACCAACGTGGAGTCCCAGCTGGCCGAGATCCGCTGCGACCTGGAGCGGCAGAACCAGGAGTACCAGGTGCTGCTGGACGTGCGGGCCCGGCTGGAGTGCGAGATCAACACGTACCGGGGCCTGCTGGACGGGGAGGACTGCAAGTGAGTACCTGGCGGGCGGCACCTCTGCAAGGCACAGACATGCACAGTTCTACTAAAGGATAAAACAGGGACTTTGCAGATCAGGTATCAGATGCTGATCTGTCTGTAGAGATCAGAGTTTTATGTTACAGCGATGAGAAGCATAGGTTATTTGTTGCTTACATTACCTGGGCTAAAGATATTTTCTGTTCCAAAAGATAGTCACGAGGTTGAAACTGCTTCTCCCCCTGGTGATCCTTTCCGTGCTGATGGGCAAAGGATGGCTGACACATTTAGGGTGGCTTGGGGCAGCAAAAGTGAAAACAAAACTGTAACAATCACAGGTTCTGCTTGTTCCTGTGTCGCCTTGGGTTGAGCCCCCTATTTTTAAAATCCCCCACCTTATGCTGACGATCTAATGATTCTGTGTACCAGGCTGCCCTGCAACCCCTGCGCCACAACCAACGCGTGCGACAAGCCCATCGGACCCTGCGTCACCAATCCTTGTGGGCCTCGGGCCCGCTGCGGGCCCTGCAACAGCTTTGTGTGCTAGATTCCCCGGGGCCAGCAGGAGGATGGCGTGAAGGCAGAAACACCATCCACGGACCTGCTCTGCCTCTCTGACGGCCACAGAACCCCACCCCACCCTCCTTGGTCATGGCCTGGAAGGAGAACAAACGCCCAGTGTCATGGCCTGGCCCTGAGCCCAGGCCCATCCGATCCTCTCCAGCCACGGCCTCTCTCGTAGTCAGTGTTCTGATGGTCCGAGGGGTTTGAGCTGTGAAGGTGTCCTTGTACGAATTGTTTTGTGGATCTCCCTGCTGCTTCTACCTTCCTTGCAGTTCCCCAAACCTCCTAATAAACTTTCCTCTTGCAAAGCAGACATAATTCTCATTTGTATTCATTCTATTCAAAGTGTTCACTCTGTGTGTGCTTCTTATAAAGCCACTTGAAAGCCCAAGAGGACTTTATAGTTTAACCCTCTCCTAAAAGGTCTTCATCACCATTCATTAACATTCATTAGGCACGGTGAGCCCCAGCTTCCACTCAGGTCAGCTTAAAACCAGCAGGATCCCTAGGGCAGGAGCCTCATCTGAATATGATAAACACACTCATTATGGAACCTACTCAGTAAAATGCAACGGTTAGCATTTCTGGAAAGTTCCACGTTTTCTTTTCCAAGTCCCTACCCAAAGAGGAAAGAAGCTAGTATTTACTGATCTCCTACCAAGTACCAGGAACCATGCTACTAATTTTTACTCTTATTAATATATAGTGAGGAAGTAGCAATGGCAGGGCTGAATCCAGAGTTCACTCTGCACGCCAGTTATGTGTGAGGTGAGACTAGGAGAGAAGAAAACTGATTGCAGACAAACACCCGGAGCTCACACACCCTCCTGGGGAGACAAGATGCTGTCAGCGCCCAAAACACCTCTGAAACTCTCCTTTGGGAAATACTGAAAAAACTCATTAATAGTAAAAGGGGTCATCTTTCATGTTTGAGTAATACCCAACAGATTTTTAAAGTGTTTCTCTTCTCATTTGCAATTTTTAACCACTGGAACTAAATTTGAATTTTGGGACCCTCCCCGCTAAAAGTTATTTAGAACCAAACTAGGATATTAAGGACTCCTTCCTTCTCAATATTGTGGAATAATTTCTGCAGTATAGGTACCAGTTCTTCTTTGCAGGTTTGGTTAAATTTGGGTGTGAACCCGTCTGGTCCAGGACTTTTTTTTTGTTGGAAGATTTGTTCGTTGCTGCCTCAATTTCGGTGCCTGATATTGGTCTGTTCAGGAATTCTATTTCTTCCCAATTAAGCCTAGGGAGTTTGCCTGTTTCTAAGAATTTGTCCATTTCTTCCATGTTTTCAAGTTTTGGCGCAGAGAGATTTTTATAGTATTCAAAGATGATTTGTATTTCCGTGATGTCAGTTGTGACTTCTCATTTTTCATTACTAATTAAGCTTATTATAGTCTTTTCCTTTCTGCTTCTGGTCAACCCAGCAAGAGGCCTGTCAATTTTGTTTATATTTTCAAAGAACCAAACATACTTTGGACTTTCATGTTCTAGCTTGTCTATCACTGTCCAAATCTCTGTGTGACACATTCTGGTAAGTTTCCTTAGCTATCTTCTCAGCTGACTTGTTCTTTTTCTATCTTTATCTAATCTGATGTTTAACCTATCAATTGAGTTTTCAAATTTATTTTATTTTTTAGAAAATAAAGGCTTTTTAATTAATTTGTAATGATTTAACTTTAATAAATGCAGTTCTAACACAGATAATATACTGGCTTTGTAAGAAAGGGATCTTTCGGTTATTAAAGCTAACAATAATTTGATACATAAAACGTAATTGCACACATAAAAGTACATAAAGAGAATGATGAAGCAGAAATGTATATTTTTATCTTAATATAAATGAATAAATGTGATATTCCATTTGAAAATCAACAAAATAACATCAGTTCCCAGACAAAACACTATTAGGAAGTCTACTTAATTCTATAAAAATAAATTTGTCATTTGATAAAAAAAAGTAAAAAAAAAAAAAAATGAAATGTATTGACTCCTAGAACTCCATCAAAGGATATAGAACAAATATTAATATAATTAAGCTGACAAACCAAATATGACAATTAAACAACTGCTGTGACATAATCAATGGGAGAGATATTAAATATTAATATTTAAAAATGTCCAATAGGATTATAAAAGCCAGAACTTGGTTTTCGATTATAATTTTGTTAGCTCACCAGTTGAGAGAAAGCTTAGTACTTTGAATAATATTACTGATGTCGAAAGAAAATCTTGACTTTTTGAAGCTACAAGAGATCTAGTGACTAAAAATTTACTTTTAACATTTATATTAATAATTATATTTTTAATTTCTAGAAGTTCTGCTTGATTTTTGATAAAACACGTCTGTTCTTTTTGCACAGTGGCTACCATTTTTTAGGGGTTCAATTCCTTATTTTGTACTATAATCTTTTTAAACATAGTTGTTTAATATCCTATGCTTTAATCTCCTATTTCTTGTGTCTTCTCCTCCTTGCTCATTGTGAATTATTTCCTTGTGTGTTTTGTTAATTTACCAGCATGGAGGTTCCTGAATCACATGGGTAGTGTAGATGCAACCCCCAACCACGGTGATAAACAGGTCTGTGGTTTAACTATCTCAAAGGAGACTTGTACTATTATTATTTTTAATTTAGAATCCAGTAAGAGATAGGTCATTTTTTTTTAAGTCTTCCTATGACAATGAGCATGCTTTATTTTTCTAGTTCACCTTTTTAGTAAGGGTGCAGTATTTTGAGGGACTTCCGTTTTTCAGGGGTCTTAGTTCTAACTCTCATAAAGATCAAAGCCTTGTCCCCCTTCCTCATCTTTCTGGTCTAATATGTTCCAACTGGGACTCTTTCACAAACTCTCTGTGTGAGCTTGGGCAGGTCACTTCCCCTTCTGGGTCAAAGTTATCCTATTTGTAAAATGAGAGAGTTGGGTGAAATGACCTGTTAGGTCTTTGGCATGCTAAGGTGCTAGGTTCTAGGCTTCACCTGACTTAGCTACTATTTCCAGAAAAGAGATTCCATTATCCTTTATCTGTATGTGGGAAGTCCATTCTAAGGAAGTGGGTCGGGATGAGGTCATGCTAACACGTGATCTGGGATTGTGCTCTGGCAGTCAATGGCAGAACATTGCTTCCAGAGTTGTTCCCCTTCGGTGTTTCCTTCACCTGAAGCTCAGACCACACGCGTCAATTCAAGACCTACAAAGAGCCCGGTTTGCCTTCATCACTTCTTAATAGCTCACCTTTGGAATTAGTGAAGTCAGCAGTTCTTACAAGGGTGTAAAAGCCAATCATGAGGAAGGCTTTATTTCTAGGATAAAAAGCTCAAAGTGCAATTCAGTGATTATGTCTAGGTAGAAAGCTTATCAGCTCCTTTTACAACCCATTGTTTCATTAGAAGATTCATAAGAATTTCTTTTTGGAATTTCTAAGGTAAATTTTATTTTGCTTCTTGTGCAGAAGAAAATTTGGAGAGAGCAAAAAAGTATAGAGAAGACAAAAAAAGTAGTCATAATCCCGTCATTCAAAAACATTCAGTGTCATCATGGCAGTGTGGTTGTTTTTTTATCTTTTAATCATTCTCATTTTAAAAATAATTTTTAATTTTGCTATGACAATATTTGTGTACCTTATTTTGGGTCAGTGTATTACTCTGAAGTAGAGTCATCATTGTTTGACTGATTGTTCTAACTTGCCCCAAACTAATAGGATATGATTCTATATCTGATGGGATACAGTTGTATCTAAATTACTCCAAGTCATTGGGATATAATTGTTTCATCAACTTAGAAATAACAATTGACATCAGAGAGTGCATGAGGAACATCAGTACTGCTGAATTCTATCTTTATTTCCACATTCACCTTATTTCTTCTTCAACAGAGCATACCTATGGATAACAAGATTTTGTTTCCTATTTTCTTTCTTTTTTTCTCACTGCCTTTGGTTTCTGTACTGAGGCAACGACAGATCAGAGTGGTTGTGAAATTAGTCAGTATTTCTGTAGCATGACCATGGGCTGGGCATGCAGTGGGAATTGGCAGATATGGGTCCTAACTAAATGATACCAAGCAATCCATTTCCCCATCCCGATCCTCAGTTTCCCCATTTGTAAAACGAGGGGGTTGGGTGAGATGACCATTAAGATCCCCTATATCTTTCTTGTTCTGAGATTTTCCCTCTCTCCTTTGACCTCTTTGACATTTGGAATCTACATTCATTAGGTGGTGGGAGACAGGGGAGGAACCAGTGCAAAGCAGTCTGGTTTTCGATCCACAGCTGTAGCTGGAATGTGCTGGGTGGTAAGCACCCTTCTCAGTGCTCTGCTTTGTCCTCTGCCAGCAAGGACATAAGGAGCCCCTCCTCTTCCTGGGCGATGGATGCCTTCTAGGCACATAATTGAATTTTTTCCTTGTTGTCTCTCTTTAGGATACCAGATAAGGGTCACAACAGAAGACAAAACAGAAGTGGTGTCATATGCATGGGCAGTTCATTACTTATGCTTCTTAGATAATTGCTCCTAAATCACAAACTACTGTGAATCATCAAGTTCAAACAAGCCTGGCATCTCTGAACTGCTTAAAGCACACTCCAATTATCGTATGAAAGTCTGTACTGGGAAGGCCAATGCTCACAAGCTTTGTAATCAGGTGCCACACATGGATGTGGCAGAACTTCTCCAAATAATGAACATCTCGGCTCCATGTGTTTGAAGTCTCAGTTTACCAAGGTCCAGCCTGGGCATTACTTTAAGAATGTGCATAGAGCAGGCACACCTGTATGACCCTGGAAACGTCCGATGCCAGGACCCTCTCCATGGTCCTGATTGCATGTGGCCTCTTTGTTCTCCCTGCCCTTCTGTTATACCATAAACTCGTTCTCTTCATCTTTTTCTCACCATTTCTCCATTTATACCTGATTCTTTTTCCTTCTCCTGATCTTTGGCTGAGAAATCCTCCAAAGTCTGGTCTCAGCCGGAAGTTGCTCTTCTCTTTGCATGCTCTTGGTTGGCTCGTTTGTGTGATGTTTGCGCTTGTCCTAAAATGTTGCATGGCATTTACCATCCTGGCTATAAACTCTAGTCTTTTTGGACTGGTGTAGTAACCTTCTTGCCATTCTGTCTGCCTCCAACCTTTCCTTCATTTTCCTAAAACAGATATGCGTTTGCTAAAACATGTCCTAAAACAGCTTTTGTCACTCCACACGCAGGCTCAAAAGCTTACACTTCCCTTTCAGGGAAGCCCAGGCTCCTCCCTTTGCCACTGAGACCTCCACGCAGGACCATGACTCCCCCCACAGCTTTATTTTCCACCACTTCCCTTTATAACTCTCCCCTCCCAGCTGCCCAGACTCACCTGCCCCCCCCCCCAGCCATGCCGGGGGCTCTCCTGCCCTGTTCCTGTGTGCACCCCCTCCTCCCCACCTGCTGTTCCTACTTTCCCCCTCTCTGCTTCCTAGACACCATCCCACCCCAGCACAAATCCATTCTGCAAACCTCCAGTACTGTAGGAACTTGCTTTCCCCAGTGTATAAGCCACCCGCTTGCCACCTGTCACCTCCTGCCTAGGATTATGATGTCCCATTAATCCCGTCATCACTCAACACACACCTGTTCAACACTGCCTGCTGTGTACCAGGGGCCTAGAGCGAGGGGTTCAAAGTTGAAATAGACCCTGTTCTTGCCTTCAGGGAACTCAGATAGAGAGCAAGCTAAGCGATGTCAAGCTCAAGGTCAAATGAGAGCCCAGAGAGAAGGAAGGGATGACCCCACCTGAAAAAGTTAGGGAAGAAGGTAGGCCATTTCTATTTAAGCAGCACGATATGGTGGAAAGAACAGCAATCTGAGTTGTAATTTTGGCTGAAAAACTTATTATCCTCTACCCTCTAAGCCTCAGTTTGTCCATCTGTAAAATGGGAATTATATCATTTACCTTGAGGGGATGTGTTGAGGAGCGAATGAGATCGTGTTTGTGAAAAGTGTCTAGCACCACCCCCAAGGTGCTCGACAGGCACCAGCTGCTCTGACCACAGCACTGGTACCACCTTCCTCTCCTCACAGTGTCTAGTTTGCTGCCCTGGACCGATCACGATCCTGGTGGATATCTATCATTTCATGGATTGACATTATCATTATCCACCATCCCAGGAAACAGGGCCACCAGGGACTAGGTTGTTTGAACTGTTGCAGAAAGGATCTATTCCTTTTTCTTAGAACCATACAAATTTGGAATTCGGCAATTGGAAATCTGACATAGTGAAAGATACATGGGCAAGAGCTCTGCTTCTCCAATTCAGCAAGGAGTTGGAATCCTCAAGCCAGAAAGCAGAGCGACACTGTCTGGTGCCCACCACACCCCACTAACGAGCCCGGGCTTTCATGAGTCCAGCTCTTTGAAGCCGCACCATGAAGCCCTTACGTCATGACACGCAGCATGGACAAAGGACTCCTGACTTAGCGAGAAGCCCAAGTGGAGTCTTTTATGAGTGTAGGGACTCTTCTGAGGAGACACATAACAAACGGAGGGGAAGGGCTTTTGATAATCAACAGATGAGCAAAAAAAAAGGGGGGGCCTCACATGTCCACACCCTCCACAGGGGGTATAAATGCTGGGCAGAGGAAGGAGACCCACAGCTCTGCGGCTTAGAGAACTCAGACTCTGTCTTCAGCCAGGCACACGCTCCCTGCACCATGTCCTACACCTGCTTCCTGCCCAGCTTCAGCTGCCGCACCAGCTGCTCCTCCCGGCCCTGCGTGGCCCCCAGCTGCCACAGCTGCACCCTGCCCGGGGCCTGCAACATCCCCACCAACGTGGGCAACTGCAACTGGTTCTGCGAGGGCTCCTTCAATGGCAGAGAGAAGGAGACCATGCAGTTCCTGAACGACCGCCTGGCCAGCTACCTGGAGAAGGTGCGTCGGCTGGAGCGGGAGAACGCGGAGCTGGAGAGCCTCATCCAGCAGCGGTGCCAGGAGCAGGACCCCTTGGTGTGTGCCAACTACCAGTCCTACTTCCGGACCATCGAGGAGCTCCAGCAGAAGGTGAGGGCTAGGCAGCACGCAGTTAGCCTTTAGCAGGAAGTTGTAGGAAGAGAATCTGAACTCTGATATGAGCCCTTGCTGTGATTGACAGGTTAAAGTCTGGCCTTTCCATCTTGTTTTCTTGAGGGCCCATCTCATTTCAGACTTGGGACTGTTAGGTCTCAGAATTTGCATAGGGTTAGTCTAGGCGGTGGTAGCAGCACTTTGCATAAATAAGCTGTAATTAAAAGCTGCCTCTGAATGCATCCATGCATTCGCTAAGCTCCGGAATTATTACCCCGAGGTGAGAGAAAAAGACTGAGCTCAGGCAGAGAAGCTGAGGAAATGGGACCTTTTGTAAGGATTGGACCATTTTCTCTCTCCCTCGTCTGAGCCTGTGGCTGCTCGTCTGAGCTTGTGGCTGCTCGTGATGTTGGTGGCCTTCCTCTTCTGAGGACCTCATTATCCTGACATCATTGTGCTGATCTTCACGCCTCTGGGATTCTCCTATTATGCAGTGTCCAGTAAGGACTGAAAATATTTGGCTCAAATCAGAAAGATTGGAAACGACCTAGAAGGAAATAGCACCAAGCCATGCAGGATATCTGGGAGAATGCAACTGCTTCCTGACCCAGTCCCCTGCCATTTCTAGTTTGCATCTTTATTTTATCCACTTGATTGAAAGTTTCTTGGGCAGAATCCAGTGCTCACTCATTTTGTATCCTCAGCTCCTATACAATGCCAGGCACACAGTAGGTGTTTTGAAAAAGTATTAATTATTATTATCATCAACTTCTCGGTATTATGTGTTAGGGAAGAAAAAATATTATCTACTCGTACTTTTCTTGTGTATTTTGGTTTTCCTTTTTTCCAATTTAATTTCTCAAATACTCGTTAAGCACCTATTGTATGTAGACAGCATTTATTATTAGTCTTAAATAAGATACTCTATGATTTCTCATCCTTGACCTACCAAACAAGCACATTAGCAGGGATTGTTGCTGGTGAAAAATAACCAAGTCCTTGCTCACTCTGGAGTGTTTTGGGTCTTGTAGATCCTGTGCAGCAAGTCTGAGAATGCCAGGCTGGTGGTGCAGATCGACAACGCCAAGCTGGCCTCCGACGACTTCAGGACCAAGTGAGTGAGCGAGGCGGGGCACCGTGGCAAATCTCTCTCCTATCTCCTTCTCCTGTTTGTCAGTCTATTTTGCCAACATCGACAAACAACAATGGAGTTTTTTCCAGACACTTTCCCCAAGCTCCACACAGCCACTGCACACCAGAGCTCAGAGCTCCCTTCTCCCGTCCCCAAACTCTTCCTCCTGCTGCTTCTCCTTTGTAAAGTGACAGCTCCAAACACACTGCGAGTCGGTGTGGACATCTTGGCCCCTGATATTCTACTATGCACAGAGCTCAATCATGAGAATAAGGGAAGTATATTACTTTTGGAAATATCACAACTTCTGAGCTTTGAGCCTCCAAATCCCCTGGTTTATTTAAAAACATAATAATGACCAGTCCATTTTCCTCCAGGAGCTACTGCTCGCTGTTGGAAACCTAAACAAACGAGATGGCTATAAAACCTACCAACCCTAACTCCCAGTTGTTTGACAAACCAAAGCAAAGTGGAGTCAAGGCCAGGCCTGTCCCTGCCCGGCCTGTCCCTGATCCTGCTGTGATCATAGGTACGAGACGGAGCTGTCCCTGCGGCAGCTGGTGGAGTCGGACATCAACTGCCTGCGCAGGATCCTGGATGAGCTGACCCTGTGCAGGTCTGACCTGGAGGCCCAGGTGGAGTCCCTGAAGGAGGAGCTGCTCTGCCTCAAGCAGAACCATGAGCAGGTGAAGTTCCCCAAAGAGCGACAGGATCAGACTCGCCAGGGCCTGTTTCCCAACCTGCATGGAGACGGGGCCAGGCTGTCAGGGGAAGCTCAATTAGCCAAGGAAGCTATTCTGCAAACACAAAGGGATCTGCAGAGAATGAGTAATCTAAGATTCAGTGATACGAGATTAGGGTTTTTCTGCCAGAGGCAGCATTGAGAGTGAAGGAAGCTGGCAAGCCCGGCAGTGAGGAAAGGTCAGTGCCAAGGCGGCAGCTGCAGCCTCTTCCGTGGCCGGGTCAGAGCACTCACTGCGGCGACCTTCGACCCCAGCTCTCCATCTTGTGCCTGGAGAGAGCAGCAAGGCTGTCCCAGAGCGCACATGGCGGAGCGGGCGGAGCTGGAATAAAACCTTCCTGGCTCCCATCCAGAGCTGTTTCTGCCATTCAGTGTCGCTTTCCAGCAACATTGAGCAAAGCGCTCACTCATCATCATGGCTCAGTCAGCTGCGCGAGGAAGAAGGCAGATGTTTTACGCAAATCTCCAATCCCAGAACAATGTACATGGTGACAGTTCATATTCATTGAGGGCTTATCATGCACCAAACATTGTGCTAAGTGCTTTAGAACTCCGGAGGCAGTTCTCATTTTAGGATTAAGAAATTGAGGCTTCAAGAAGCTTCCAGAAACTATAAAGTACGTGGTAGAGACAAAAACCAATTCAAATTTGTCTGACATCCACTTAAGCCCAAGTTCCAAGCTGTGCTCAGCAGTAAGGTGAATAGAAGCCTATTGCCTTCAGCAAATTCCACACTGGTGGAACCAACAGATCACCAGTTAAGTCCGTGCTGTCCCAGGAGGGCAGATTTTGAAGCAAGCATTCTTCATTCCTTCTCTAGCCAGACTCTGTCCTTTTGTCACCCACACTTGAGAATCAAACACAAGTGCTATGCGGTGTGCACCAAAAGCTCTGGAGTGGGCATCGGGGGACCAGAGTTTACACTGGGGTGACCATGTCTCAGCGCTGAGGCTAAACCTGCCTCTCTCTAGATGAGGGGTGGTTTCCTGAGCACGAGGGCAGACGGAGGTCATGGACTTGAAAACACTTTGTAAAGTGGACTACTCGGATTAGTCACTGAATATAGAACCTGGTTAACGAGAGGATCAGAGGAAACGAAGCTTGCTGAACACTTAAGAATGAACAGAAGCTGGACTGCATTCTCTCAAGGAGAGAGAGCACCGGCATCCTCTGTGAAATTTTAACTTTTGCTCTTTCTCCATCAGGAAGTCAACACCCTGCGCTGCCAGATCGGAGACCGCCTCAACGTGGAGGTGGACGCTGCCCCCACCGTGGACCTGAACCAGGTGCTGAACGAGACCAGGAGCCAGTACGAGGCCCTGGTGGAGACCAACCGCAGGGAAGTGGAGGAGTGGTTCACCAGGCAGGTGGGTGTCTCTCAGCACGTGGCCACTCGGCCCCCAGACCCCCCAGGGCCCTCGAGGCAGGGTGTGATCCTGCGTCCTCCCCTTGCGTGTTTCAGACCGAGGAGCTGAGCAAGCAGGTGGTGTCCAGCTCGGAGCAGCTGCAGTCCTGCCAGGCGGAGATCATCGAGCTGCGCCGCACGGTCAACGCCCTGGAGATCGAGCTGCAGGCCCAGCACAACCTGGTGTGTGCTGCTCAGCCCTGCTGGGGAGCCGGGGGCAGCTGGGGAGGCGGGGTCACGGGGATGCCCTTTGGGCCACAGGCTCTCCTTAGTCTTGGATCTTGTGAGTTCTTGGGACCCCGGGGAGAAATCCTTTAAAGGAGCAGCTGTCTGACACGCTTTATGTCCCCCTGACAGAGAAACTCTCTGGAAAACACGCTGACGGAGAGTGAGGCCCGCTACAGTTCCCAGCTGTCCCAGGTGCAGTGCATGATCACCAATGTGGAGTCCCAGCTGGCCGAGATCCGCTGCGACCTGGAGCGGCAGAACCAGGAGTACCAGGTGCTGCTGGACGTGCGGGCCCGGCTGGAG
>VSMD01020496.1:0-21251 GCA_008750895.1 Mirza zaza
ACTTTGTTGCCCAGGCTAGAGTGAGTGCCGTGGCATCAGCCTAGCTCACAGCAACCTCAAACTCCTGGGCTCAAGCAATCCTGCTGCCTCAGCCTCCCGAGTAGCTGGGACTACAGGCATGCGCCACCATGCCCGGCTAATTTTTTCTATATATATTAGTTGGCCAATTAATTTCTTTCTATTTATAGTAGAGATGGGGTCTCGCTCTTGCTCAGGCTGGTCTCAAACTCCTGAGCTCAAACGATCTGCCCACCTCGGCCTCCCAGAGAGCTAGGATTACAGGCGTGAGCCACTGCGCCCGGCCTGATGTGATAATTTTAAAAGATATTTCTTGAGTAAATATTTTCTGATTAATCAGTCAGTATATGCCCTTGCATCAATTTCATTTGCGTGAAAGTCAACTGCAAGTACCTCTACAGAAATACTAATTTTGAAATTATCTTTACTTGACCCACTGTGATCAATTTACAAGGTAGGAAAGAGAGAATAAATTTATTCTCACTTTTCAAGAATTTTTATATAAAGCGAACAAATTCCATGCCCACATTATACAAATTTGGTGTTTTGTTTTTATTCCATGTTTATTTTTCTCTATGTTTTTCATATTATATCTAAATACACAGATAAACAGAAACAAACAAAAAACACACAGCTACTTGGGAGATGGAACTTCTACACAATGTAAATGACTTCTTCATGTCTACTTAAACAAAAGTAATGTGACACAAATAAAACAGAGCATCCCTTTTGGTAATATCTTGGATTTTACCAGAGAAACATTCAATCAATACAAATATATTGGTAAGTTATTAAAAAAACAGTAATATTACTCTGTAGTAGAGATATAAGTATGACAATTAAGATATAGTTCTTTCTTTTGAGCAACTTATGGTAAAATATGCAAAGGCAGACATATAAAGAATTAGAAATATATTAAAAGTAAATACAGGATAATAATTATAAAATAAAAACTAAGAAATGGTCTATTTATTATGTATGCTAAAGAGTCTAAATATGGATCTAGTTGATTGTACTCTATTAAGTGTTTTAGAATGGTATTTTCGTTATGGGCTTTCTATAGGATTAGAAAATCTAGGCTAATAGTTCCAAAAACAATCAACAAGATTTTATTATGGCAGAAAAGCTATGATGAGAAAGGAGAAATATTAAAGGAAATAAAGGTATGCTAAATTCAGAAATGTTTCCACTTATTGTGTATGACTGATTTTTATGAAATCTTACGTGGTACCTCTCTCTCTTTTTCTTCCTCAGCTCTTTTGAAATTTCCTGACTGTTATAAAATATCCTTTTCCACTCTTCAATATGTGCTTTTCTCTTTTTGTTAGAGAAGAGGTTTTGGAAACATTTGCTATAGCTAAGAATGTGCTGTAGGCACAGTTTCCACTTACACAAGTTTCAAGCTACTTCAATATTCTCTTATGATTTCATGAAATGTAAGTCTGCCAGCCAGACTTATGATCATTGATCTGTAAGGCCTCATTCAGTCTAGTTACACATGATCCGGGCAGATGTCAGTTAAGAGAAGCTTCTTTGAGTGCTTTTCAAATCACAACATCAAGAAAAAAGAGAAAAGTAAACTTGAATTCAGCAGACCCATTCTCAAATCTGATTCTGTCTTCAATAATTATATCAACTTTAATCTTTGGAAAGCTTATTTCTCCTTCTTGCTGACAATCTAGACAAGAAAATAAATCAATGTAAATAAAAACTATTTCAAATATACGTGCATCTGGGATTCATCTTAGAGAAAAGTGTATGTGAGTCCAAGAAAGTAGAAATGATATAAATAAGATAAAGATGCTTGATAACAAACTATGTACATGTTGTCAAGTAGCATATTTTATATGTTCAAAAACACATATTTTAAATACATATTTTTAATTAGTACATGTGCAGACTCTATTGTTTTCTCTCATTAGATACACATCACCTGCTTTTGTCTACAGTTCGATTCCAAGGGAAATGGAATCCAACTACCCCTACAAGATGGTTATTCCTCTTGTCAAAAGATAAAAATGTATGAACACTTACCTTGCACTAATTTCATTATGATGTAATTCAAAATTGTTTTTTGAATTAATTGTAAGAATTAGTATTTTTTCAAGCCATAAGTCATATGATATATTAATTCTGTTTAATACAGTAAGTATCTCCTGGAAACTAAAGCATTTGAGAGTAAGTAAAGAAAATATCTTGAAAAATATATTCACATATAGTACAATAGGAGATGAATTAGGCTTGAAATTACATTTTAACACAAATTGAATAAATATAAGTGTATGTTCTTTAAAAGCGAGTTAAATTTAAAACACTTTAAATATGATATCAGTGTTTCTTTTATTTATTGGGATTATTTTCATGTTCTTCAAGTACTTTAAAGTGTAATGGCCTAGAAAATATTGTAAAAACTATGAAGGAAGAAAAATCTAAGAAGAATCATTTTTAAAGTTTTAAAAGGGCTGGGTTCAGTGACTTACCTGTATAATCCTAGCACACTGGGAGGCCGAGGCAGGAGGATTCCTTGAGCTCAGGAGTTCTAGACCAGCCCGAGCACAAGCAAGGCCTCGTCCGTACTAAAAATAGAAAAAATTATCCAGACACGGTGGTGCACCTGTAGTCCCAGCTACTTGGGAGGCTGAGGCAGGAGGATTGCTTGAGCCCAGGAGTCTGAGGTTGCTGTGAGATAGGTTGACACCATGGCACTTTAGCCCAGGCAACAGAGTGAGACTCTGTCTCAAAAAAAAAAAAAAAAAGAATAAATAAATACATGAATAAATAAAATTTTAAAATAAAATATGGAGAGGCTGGGAGCAGTGGTGGCTCACACCTGTAATCCTAGCACTCTGGGAAGCCAAAGAGGGGAGGATCGCTTGAGCTCAGGATTTTGAGATGGCAGTAAGCTATGATGACGTCACTGCTCTCTACCCCAGGTGACAGAGTGAGACTCTATCTCAAAAAAATAAAAAAATGTATGGGTGTCATAATTTTATGTATCATTTTGAATGATTTAAAAATATTCAAGGACCCTAGAAACTTCTGTAAAGATATGATTCAGGAACAACCAATATTTAAATCAATAAGTATCTAATTTGAATTTATTATGATTGAAGTATGTAACTCATAGTGAATCAGTGGTCCCTTTAAATGATTGTGAAAACTATAACATGAAATGATTCCTGTAAATATATGGGAAAAAATATTGTTAAACACACAGTGTTTCTTTTTTCCCTCAGCAAAATCTGGGCAACTGTAATCCAAAACAGGAAATTATGATAATTTGTTCTTTTTATAAAGCAAGTGTTTTCAAGCTAAGTCTATCTTCTTGAAGGTATTATTTCATTTATGAACTGGATGCACTTTATTATTATTATTATTATTATTTGTCAAGGTGAAAGGATCAAGAGTCCATTCACACTCTGTTTTTTGAAGTATTATTTCCATTTCTTTAAACAAAGCCATAATGTAAGACTATATGTTAGACCCTACACGACTATATATGGCAGCTAAATAGAATAGCAAAGTTGATCGAGAAAATAAATTGAGGCAAACTGAACTCTAAACTGCTTTCAGATTGAATTATAATCCACTTATTGACATTTTATACACATAAAACTATTTGTTAGGCATTTTAGGAAACACTGTGAGATATAATACCTCCTCAGAAGGAACATTTATCTTTTTGAGAAAGTACTGAATCAAAATAAATTAGTAGAAGATTAGAAAGTTAAGGCATATTTAAATAATAGTTCAAGAAAACTCCAATGCAACATATGTTTAAATGTCATGAGTAGAGCAAATAATTTGATTGAATAAAGAGATCAGTTGGACAAATTATTTTTAGGAAATAACTTTAAAGCTTAAATGATATATTAGTCTGAGTTCTCCAGAGAAACAGAAGTAACAGGGTGTGTGTGCATGTGTAACACATATATATACACACACACATACGTGTGTGTGTGTGTGTATGAGAGTGATAAAAAGAGAGAGTTGGACAAAGATATTTTAAGGAGTCGGGAGGGCCAGAAAGTCTGAAATTTGCAGGGCAGACAGGCAGACAGGAGGTCTAAGGATGAGTTTATATTACAAGTCTGGTCTGAATACAGTTTGGAAGAAGAATTCCTTCTTCTCAGGGGTACCTCAAACTGATAGAATGAGACTCACTCACATTATGAAGGGTAATCCATTTTTCTCCAAGTCTACTGATTAAAAGTTAATAATAAATAAATAATATCTTCTTAGGGATATCTAGACTGGCATTTGGCAAAATAGCTTGGCACAATGGCTTAGCCAAGTTGACACACAAGTTTAATCATCGCAAATAGTACATTTCGAGAGAATGTGAAGAATATTTGGCATTAAAGAATTTCAAAAATCCAGTCTAGTGCCGTAAAACTCTCTGCGAGTCAACATCTCCAGATTGTAGTACTTGTCTGCATATTTGAATCAAAATTTTAGAAGCCAATCTGATAGAATTGATTATCTTATTTATCTCCTTTTTAAACTAAACTTATGTAGACATAATTAAAGAAAAACTTTCAAATATTCAGTATGCCTGGATCTCAGATTTGTACTTTTCTGTCCTTGGTACAATAATTTTTTTCTCCAATAACTCATCTCACTTTTGCCATTCTCCACAGCAAAAGAGTTCTTTTTATCCTTACAGAATCTCATCTACAGTCTTTGCGAAATCAGAGACCATGTCTTTGATACATGGTAAATTTCCTTTTAATATTTGTTAAATGATGGTACAAACGAATAAAATCCATTGTAAACAAGATATTCCAGTGATTTTTTTTATTTGGTCACTGTGCGGGCCTGTCTCTAGTCAAGACTCCTACTGGCAATAGTTTTCCTGATGCAATGATTCTGTCTCATTCCTCAGGTCCCCCTAGAATTATATCACCTGCAGATTCATCCAAGTTATGATGCAAATAGGCATCATTTAAAAAATAACAGAAGACCACATTGATTAGATTTATTGCTAAATACTTTTTTGCTTCTTTCCATTTTATACCAAATGCATGCACATGTCTCTTGATTTCCTGTCAAAATGTAGGTAGTTCGGCTCCAGGACAAAATCCTGTGTGATTTTTCAGGCCATACCACAGGCAATCGCAAAGGCTTTTCATGGCTGGCCCCATGGGAGAAAGCTGCCCTCTCCACACCAGACTTGGTGCACGGCCAATGTATTGTAGTTTCCGAAGGGAGTTCCGAAGGGAGTTAACAATTCAAGACCCCCAGCCGGTATCTCCAGCCCCAGTGCCTTCATGCTGAGGTCCCTCTGCTTTGGGCGAAGGTTGTCTTTACCTGCCTCAGCTGAGTCCTCTTTACTGGAGAGAGGGTGACAAAACTCTTTAGACGCTTCCCCACTCTGACCCAGTGCCTAATACCTTTCCTTTCTTAGCACTCACCTCCTGCCCTCTCTTCAATCCCAGTTCATCATACTGCCAAGCCTTTTGTTTCAGGGCTCCCCCGACAGCAAGATGACCCCCATGTCTGTGCAGATTTCCTATGTGCTCTTGCATGGGGGCAAATGGAACAGAGGGAATCGGCTCTCTCTGGTGTTAGCTTCTTGCTTACACTATTGCAGGAAGTGATTAAAGGATTACTGCTTTCATTTTTGGCATATTGCTTTAATCAGAGACTCTTGACACCTGGCAGCTCAGCTCTCTCTCCCAGCTGCTGACAAAATGTAGTGATGAATAAAACTGATAGCTTTAAGTCAAAGCACATAGCCAGGTCACTCTCTTACTGCACACTTAGGCTTTTAATATTTCTCCTTAAAACAAATTGATCAAGGTCCACAAATATATTTCCACAACTATTCTGGAGACAAATATTTACTATCTTAATTTGATTAAGCAGAGTAAACGTGCTTAATCAAATTATCTCACTTTTATTGTCGTCATCAATTCAGATAGTCCCAGGAAAAAGTTACCTGGAAAAAAATTGACCCCTTCTGATGCACACGTGCAGTCATTCATTTTTGCATTCATTATTAATGAAACAAATGTGTTAGGGAAAGTCTGTAAACCTTGGTCTGTATAAAATGATGTAGATGAAGCCTATTGAATAAGCTATGGCTTATATCGTTGCAGAAGTGGGACTTTAGTATAGAAGACATACTTGTAAAAATATATTACTTTATTAAAGTATTAAGAAACTTTTTGTGTGACAACATAAGGGTGATCAACTACCTTTACTTGGATAAGAAAGGCAATATGACATTGAAGAGATAACCCTTTAACCAAATCTTGAAGGATGAGCAGAAATTTTCAAAATCAAAAGAAGTGGCAGATAATATTTTGGGAATGAGAAACATCTTGAACAGGAGTATAAATAAAAGTCACAGCAATATGAAAATGTATTCTATGCCAGTTAATAGTGAAAGTTCAATATTGTTGGAAGAAAGGCTGTAATTAGTACAAGACTGGCAGCAATACATTTTGATGAATCCTGGGTATCATGCTTAGGAATTCTAACTTTATCATTTAGGGATGGGATAATGTGGAAATTTGTAAATGAATGAGTAATATAATGCTCACTTTTAAGGTTGTATAATCAGAACTTTGTGCATGATATATAGTAATAAGAAAATAAATTATTAAAAAGAATGCCACTTTTGAGTATATATAAAGAATAAAAGCCAAAAGATCATAATAGTTTTCATCAAAGTCCTCATTAAAATGACATATGCCACTTTTAGGAAAGATAGATGCTTGGGCTGTAAAATAGTCTTTTGAAACCAGAATTTTATGGGGAGAGAATCGATCATGTGTACATTAGAATTTCCATCGGTTAAAATTTCCCAAAGTAAAAAGAAAAAAAAAATAGAAATTTTCAATAAACAAAACAATAGAAAAATTTGATACCTTTTTGGCATGTAATCAAAATCTTTGATGATTTGTTCTGTGACTGAGATATAATGCTGTATTGACTATGACTATGTAGGTGGTAATGTTATCATTTGAAAATATTAGAACATAGGAAGAGAAAAAATATTTGTAATGGCAGAAAAGAAATTCAGTTTTCAATAAATGGGTGTTTGATTTTATAAACATATTAAACTATAAATTAATTTAATTTATCTGGACTCTTCACTACCTATTCACATGCATAGCTTTAAGAAACATATACTTACATGTTTCATGTAAATTACTTACAGAATAGTTGCCTTATTTGTGATACTACAGTTTCCACAAAAGAATATTTCCTTCATTTTTCTTTACAGAAGAGATTTATAGAGGTTTCTTTTTTGGGGGGGGGTATATGTGTTTCTTTTAATATTTCTGATGACTGGGTTCATAATCCAGTTGGATACTTTGTTTATGATGAATAACTGATTTCTCGATTTGACATCCACTCTTATGACACCAATCTGAATTCTCAGTATTATGCTGCTACTGCCTGTAATAGGTGATTAATTTCTCATATTACATTTACTATCACAAGTCATCCTAGATTTACAGGTGTAACCAATTACTATTATTCTTCATCAGGGAATCTGATTTTTATAAAATTCTTGAAGCGACCTGCCCCTAGAATATGTTTCTCAAACTGCATGTTTGTTTTTTTCTTTATATTTTACATAATGTATATTTCCTAGCAACTAAAATATTTTCCTGGGAATTGCAATTAAAATTTTTCTTAAGAATTGTCATAATTTTAGAGTCCAAAATTGTATAAGATAATTCTTATAAATATATAAATATGATTTTATATTTATTAAAAGATATTATTACCATTTTTAAATATTAATATGCAAATCTAACAGTTCAATCATCTCTCTGGCATGAGCAGGCAGACATGTCAGAATGCTATTTTATAAGGAAAGTGGTATTGCAATAGAGAAGTTTGCAAATGTAAAAATGGTAAGAATTAATCCTTTGAAATAACATCAATTGATCACCAATATGTCCTTGGAATTTTTTATTTTATGAATAGTAATGCTCTGCATTTGAGTACACATAACCTACTTGGGATTGGCACGATTTTAAAATGGCTTTTATGATCCTTAGCCCTTGCTATGTAAATCTTGTATAATCCCCTCCTCTTGAGTTCTGGAATAACCTGTGAATGTGGTGGGATGTGCTTCCTGTGATCTTATTACTAATTGGCTGACTTTGATTTAATTAACAGGGAGATTATCCAGTTGGGCTTGATATTATCAGGTGAGTCCTTAAAAAGACTGATCCCTTTCTGTAGTTAAGGCATTGAAGGTTGCCAGGGCCTGTGCAGGAGACCACATGGCTAGGAACTCTGGGCAGCCTCTAAGAGGTGAAAGTGGTCCCTGTCCAACAGCCAGGAAGAGAACAATGGCCTTAGTCTGAACAATCGCAAGAAATTTAGTTCTTCCAAAAACCAGATGAGTTCGAAAGAGGTCACTAAGCTCCAGAAAAGAATGAAGCCACGGTGACACCTTGATTTTAGCCTTGTGAAATTCTGAGTGAAAATCTCAACTCAACTCAGCCATACATGGACTTCTAACCTAAATGAATTGTACAGTAATAAATGGCGTTGTTTTAAGTAACTAAGTTTGTGGTAATTTGTTACACAGTACCAGAAAAAGAATATCCTATTTATCTCTGAAAATGCTATATGTATATGCCATTATTGATTTTTATATAAGATTTTGAAAATAAAACAAAATCTTCAAATCTAAAGGGTGCCTTGAAAGCTGTACTTTTGTTTACTCATCTCAAAAGCATAATCAAGCTATCAAAAAGGTGTTGCTTTATTTTCTTCTTTGAGACATTTGATGTCCTTTTCAGTTGCAAGGCACTGTGTTTTAAGTTATTTGTTGTCCAGATTGAGTCAATTATCCCAAGAAGAAGACAATAGCCAACAGGTATAGTGAGTTTCTTTAGTGAATGGAAAGTGGACCATGAAATAAATATTGTTAACTTTAACATTAAATTCCTTTCAATACTAAAAATGGAAGACATTTCTTAAAGATTTATTAACTGTAGAATTCACAAAATAGTGTTACCTCAGCAACTCATGACACGGAAATTAAACTGTCAAAATCTCGATCATTCAAAAGGGGTCATTGATCTTTGTGTCAACAGAGCAGATGAAAAAGAGCTGCAGTGATGTACTTTGCCAGGTTTTTGAACTGTAATAAACAAGCCAAGCTGTGTTTATGAATTCCCTAAAATAGACAAGTGGAGAATACAGCAGTATCTCAGTGTGCCAAAACAGATTTACAGGTAGTTGGGCATTGCACACGGTGCCCAAGGAGTATTCATTTACTAGCTTCTTTTGTAATGAGGAACACCAGATGTACTTCAAAAAGCCAAGCGGCTTTGGCAAATGCAGACAGACCTGCATTTGCCAAAATGAATTATTTTATCACATTGTCTGTCATTAAGAAGAAATCCATTAAGTCAGTGTTTTCCTTAGAAAAATCTGTGATGTCTTGTGAGCTGAAGCTTGGAGAGAAATCAGCATGAGATTTTCAGGTCATTAAATATATTAAGTAACAATGTCATCATTTCTATTTTTGCTGAGATAAAAGCAAAATTAGAGGAAAAAACTAAAAAAAAAAAAAAAAAAAGGTTCCAGTGTAACTAGATTCTCCAGTGCAATTCTAAATGGTAGCACAAATTTATTTTAGCTTACCTCTTAGTAAACCTTAATATCATTGAGGAAGTTTTTTCAGAACATATATTTTACATATCTTAAATGAGTGCCAGCTTTTGACCATATGATGCTATGTACAATAATGTCAACCAATAAATGTAGAGAGAATAATATTTGGTCCTGGTAATTTATTTGTCTCTCAGAAACATTTTTTAGATATCTTCCAATAATATCTTCAAAACATCACAACTTGTAACTAAGATCTAGGTATCTAATATTGGTTCCAGTTGTGTTAATAATAGGAAGATTTTTTTAATATTGACACAGCTGTATTGTGTATCATTTTGATTGGATTCTGGATACATTTTTCATTCTTGATTTCTAAAGAATGAATGTGTGGTTTCTCAGTTCTACTAACCCAATGTAGGCTAATAATGATTGAATAATGGTCTCCCAAAGATATCCACATCATTCTCTCTGGAACTTGTGGGTATTTTAGGTTACATAGCAAAAAGAGCTTTAAAAGTGTGATGAGTTATGAACTTTGGGATGGGAAGATCATATTGGATAAACCAGACTGTGCCTAAAGCAATTACATGAGCCTTAATAGGTAAAAACGTTTCTGTTGAAAATATAAATTAAATTGGCAAGCCCTTGACTAGACTAAGGAAAAAATAGAAGACTTTGAGAAATAAAATCAGAAATGAAAGAAGAGTTACAACTAATGCGTAATAATAATAAGGATAACAGGGGGTTATTATGAAGAAGTATATGCCAACAAACTGAAAAATCTAGAAGAAATGGATAAATAACTAAAAACACACAATCTGCCAAAATAGACCCCCTAAAGTTAGAAACTATTAACAGAACAATAACAAATAAGGAGATTGAGTCAGTACTCAAAATTTTCCCCCAAACAGTAGTCCAGAACCAATGGTTTCACAGGTGAATTCTACCAATGAATTAGTAACAATGCTTATTAAACTTTTTCAATAATAAAAGAAGGAACATTTTAAACTCATTCTATGAGGTCAATTCCTTGCTGATACAAAAACTAGACAGAGACACTCTAAGAAAATAAAATTATAATCCACTATCCTTGATAAAAAGAGATGCAAAAATTTTCAATAAACCCTAGTAAACTGAGTTCAACAGTACATTAAAAGACTCACACAGCATAATCAAGTGAGATTTATCTCTGAGATGCAAAAATGATTTAACATATACAAGTCAATCAATGGATGCAAAATATTAATAAATGAAAGAAAAATACTACATAATCTTCTCAATAAATGCAGAAAAAGCATCGGGCTAAGCTCAACATCCATTCATACCTAAAACTCTCAAAAACATAGGTTTAAAAATAACTTACCTCAACACAATAAAGGCCATATATGAAAATCTCACAGCTAACATGATAATTAATGGAGAAAGAATAATAGTTTTCCTTCTAAGATTCCATGAAGACAAGATGCCTACTCTCATCATTTCTGATCAGCATAATAATGGAAGTTCAAGCCAGAACAATAAGATAAAAAAAAAAAGTGTGTGTGTGTATGTGTGTGTGTGTGTGTGTGTGTGTGAGAGAGAGAGACAGAGAGAGAGAGAGAGACAGAGAGAGAGAGAGAGACAGAGAGAGAGAGAGACAGAGAAAGAAGGCCTCAAAATCGGAAAGGAAAAACTGGCAATAGTAATTTGAAGTGTGAGAGACTTCATCTGTCTTCTGTCTGTCATCTGTCATCACTGGCTGTGAAGATGCAGGGGTGTCCCATACACCTGACTATGTATGCAGCCTCTAGCAGCTTAGAGTGAGCCTCAGGCCTAGATCAAACAAGTAAACAGGGTCTCTAGCTGCATGGATCTGGATTCAACTAACAGCCTGAATAAGTCTAAAGTGAATTATCCTCAAGAGACTCTAGACAAGGGCTGAGATCTGCTGACACCTGATTCTGGTCTTATTAGTCTCTAGACAGAGAATCCAACAGATTCTATCAGATTTCTAATCTACAGAATTGTGATATAACACATTTCTGTTAATATCCTACATTGTTTATAATTTTTATGGCAGCGATGGAGAATTAAAACACCCAACTCAATTAACTACTCTATCATGACACTGTCTCTGACTCAATCTGGTTCTGGTCTGTTACTTAATGGCTTATTATACATTGCTGTTGTGTGTGGTTCTTTTTGCTTCAGTTGCAAGTATGTCCGGGTGTATCTCACATTTCACCTCCAATTGGAAAGCCCCAACACTTGAATTTCTGGTCGTCACCTTCTTACCGTAGGAAAGATTTTGGGGAAGTGCAGTTTTGCAACTGCACATTCTGCTGATCATACTTGTAAAGTGCCTTGATACTCACTGAAGTGTTCCCTTTTCCAAATAAAATCTCTCAAAGGAGTATTCTGAAGACCAACAAGATAGACCTGGGCTGGGATCCAATCCTGGGAGTCTAGCCAGCACTATATATCCAAAAGGAGTCTGGACTGTGGCCACAGTCAAAGTAAACAGCCAGAATACTCACATATTGCAAGTGGGCACATTCTATTGTAAGCTCACTTCCTACCCTTAATATTGAGAAAATGGAATCCATTTTTATTTGAATGTCCTTTTCATCGAACACAGACATGATGTTGACTGGCTATGGCTGATGCTACTACTGTTTCTTTGCCTTCATATTTATCTCCTGCATGTTTCTTGCTGTTGCCATTGCTACTGCTTCTCTTTCTTCTCCTCTTCCTCCTCCCCTTCTTCTTCTTCTGCCTCCACCTCCTCCTCTTCCTGCTTTTTATCTTTCTTCTCCAGATTATTGGTTGCACAGGTTCACAGATATATTCAAACCTCAATGCAATTGGGGTTGTTTTACATATTCACAATTCAAAGCTTTTTTTTTTTTTTTTTTACCTTTCTAATCATATCAGTCAGAAGAGATTATATTCATCTTACAAATGAGGAGCATTTTATATTGGAGAGAGGAGAGAGTATTTTATATTGATTCCCAAGCCCATAGAATATATTAGAGAAACTAATTTACAACTTAAAAATTTTTATTTAGTTTTTTGTGAAATCGACACATAGAACAGAGTACCTTCTGTGCTAATACTAGGGATATAGCAATAAACACATTCCTACTTTCATGGAGTTTTAGTATTTACCTGGTGCTAAATACTAGGGATATAGCAATAAACACATTCCTATGTTCATGGAAAGGCAGATATGGAACAGGTAAACACATATTCCCTATGATATAATGGAGAAATTTCAGTTGTTGTAACAACATATGGGAAAACCGAGCTATTCTGAAGCAAAGCAGATTTAGGATAAAAAAATTCTGAATGAAGTAATATTGAAACATTTCATTTGAGAGCTGAAAATTCAACAGAAGTTAATGAAGCAAATTGAAGGGGGAAGGAGTTTCTGAAAGGAGAAAATAATATCATGAGGGGCTTGATGATGGAAGATACTTGACACATTCAAAGTAAGAGAGGGCCAGTGTGATCAGAGTACAGTGAGAGAAGAGGAAAATTAACTAAGAACCAACAATAGGTAGGGCACAGATTATGATGGCTTTCAATGGAATGGTTAAATTTTATAAACTTTAAGAGCACAGGGAAGATATTAAAGCAATTTAGAAGACTATGACAGGATAACACACACACACATAAAAATAACACTAACTTCTCAAACATCAAGATAATATATTTCCAATCAAATACTAGGAGAGCAGTCTAAGAGTTGTGAACTATAGTAATAGAGGCTTGTAGGCTGTTATGAATATTTACAAAGTTCTGGCTAATATGTTGAAAACTCTCTGCACACTATGTTTCCTTTTTGGGGGGGGCAGAAATTATCATATATGGAGTGTATAGTGATTAGAAACTCTGAAAACAGAATCCCAGATTATCTTAGGGAAAAAATAAATTTTACAGAAATATTACTCATGAAGAAAATTAATGAACTAAGTGCTACTAGTATGAATATTGGGATGATTCTTTGGTACTTTTCAATATGATGCTTTTTGCAAATATTAATTATAATCAGCAATGACTGGTCCCCCTTACCATTCAGCGACAAGAATGCTAGTCTTTTCTTAATGCTTTGTCATGGGGAAGGGCTATCTGACAAGTCTAGCCAATGGGCTGTGAAAGGAAATGACTCATTTCCTGGCAGATGCATTTAATTGCTGGTCTGAGATCCTCTACTGTGGTCCTATGCCTGTCTATCCCTGGAGATGGACTGTAGATGAGACTGTGGAGCCATAAGAACAGAACTTCCTGTATTGCTGAGTCACTACAAGAGCACCCAGGGCATACTAGTGTTAACATGAGTGCAAAATGAATTTTTGCTGTATTAAACCACTAAAATCTGAGGTGTTTTCTTACAGCATATAACTTAGCCTATCCTAATTTACACATTATTATTTTGGTTTTGTATTTTATTTTAATTAACAGTAATATGAACTTTAATGATTTATTTCTATAACTTCCTTAATTTTAGTTGTGCATGTAGTTGTCCATACATATTGCTTACTTCTGATGTCAAGCAACATAACCAAATTGGTTTTAGCTCCTTTGTTGAAACTGGGCTTCATTGAAGAGGTGTCCGTCTGAAGAGATGCTTCTGCCACTCCATGTTAAAGTCAGTTTTAAGTGGCTCTGAAGGTCTTTATTCTGCCATCTAAAGATGGTAATTGCTGAATCTGGGATTAAAAACCATATCACATAAAAATTACATGCAAAGTTCAAACTAGTATGCCATTAATATACAGAAAAATGTATCTGTTAACTCCAAGTCAAACTATTTAAAGTAGTAAATATAAAGCACACATATTTTTTCTTTATAATATATAGGAGAAACTATTCATTCCAAAATGGTCACTCCTGACTTTGGGAAAGTACTCTTTTCTTGGGCCTTTGTTACCTTTCATCTTCCCAGTGAAAACTATTCTTAATTTATAATTTAATACTCTGGTTGTGCTTTCAAAAGTTATTCTAAATGAGACCATTCTATAGTTTTCTATATTCAATTTGTTAACTGTCTTCACACTCAGCCTAAAAACTGTCAGTTTTATTGACATTTTCTTCTCTGAAAAGAGGCAGCCATTAAGTTTTCAAGATTTTGTCCTAAAATATTTGTCACATTGTTCGTGTTATTCATGCTTTCATTTCTCATGGCCATGGTCTCTGGGGCTTATCTGAAGTCATGCTTATAGCTTTACCAAGATCCATGGTACCCATGTAGGTCTATCTATCCCCCATCAGGGTTTTTAAACACATCTATATTCAAACTACTGATTTTCAATCTATATAAGGCATTGTTTCTATCATTATACTTTTTTCCCAATAGCCTTTGGTGGCTCTTTTTAATGTATATTTTACTGAGCAAAGTAAAATTTTACTGTTTTAGTTTGCAAGGTTATAATAATATCTAAATCCCAGTATTTTATATAGTTCAGGATTTCATTCAAAAGGAACTATTTCTTTTAAAAGTTTTGTTTTCCACAACTATGACCTGGCTCAATCATTTATTTTTCTATACTTCAAGACATGCTTCATAGGTGAACTCTTGCACAGAAGCCTATACAAAATTTCTAAACATTGTGCCATTCTTTTACAATGTAATAACCCTTGAAACATCTCTTACTAAATATAAGTCCTTTGAAGGTGGGTACTTATATTCATATATTTGTCTTATTTTCTACTGCTTAATATAGTTATTTTCATAATATTAATACTCAATATCATTTTGTTTGATGACATTGATAAAATAGTATGGTTTTTATAATAAATATTCTATAGTTCATTTGCATTATTAGAACCACAAAAAATTTATTGTTCACTAATAAATAAATAAAACAACAAAAAAGAAAATAATTGCACTATCTTTTCTCAACTTTTTTAGAAATGGATCATATCTACTTTTCCTGAAAGTTTTCCACTTTGAAGAATACTTGTCTTTGTGTGATAGGTACAAAATAATAATTAGCATTTGACAATTCTGCCCTGAGATTTAGAGTCTTAAATATGCACTGAAGTGATTTATAAGGCATTTGATAAGGTGAACTGATGATTAGATGTAGGTTAAGTCCCAGCATAGACTTTCTCAAATTGTTCTGCTAAATTCACGGCAGTGATTAAGAGAGGATTAAGAGGTGTGCAAGAACTACTTTATAATCTGCAGGGTAACACAACAGCTATTTTATCCCTTTATCCTATTTTATAAAGCTATTTTTAGCAAGAAGTAGTTCACCTGTCTATTTTATAGTTTGTTTGTTTGTTTGTTTTTCCTTTTAGTTTTTACTACATGTAGGCATTATGTGCACCTAGAGTTATTTGGTTAAGACCAATGAGATTTTGCCACAAATTAAACAAATAAGTAATCATCAGTTTGCATTATAGTCAAAGACTTCTTATATACTTACAAAAAGATTTAAATATTATAAAATTAGTCTTTTTTCTGCTAATTTCAATATTAACCTTTAATGGATTGCTACATAATAGTGATACTCCACAAGTTAGCATAATTATAAAAATTAGAGTTTATAGTCATAGGGTTGTGTTTTAACTTTTTAATTAGACCTGACATAAAGCTCTTCAAAATCTACCCCTGCTAACTTTTCCAAAAAATTTTTCTATAGTTCTTCCATTATCTCATGAGGATCATAAACTACTCATTCTTTCTGCATAACACAATACTATCTTCATTTGCCTTCTCTGTAACCTCAAGTGTTATCACACAATTTCCTCTATGCACTCTATCTGAAGAACCTTTTATTTCCCTTTTCAATTTGGGAGATTTTTTTATGAAATGTTGCCTTAATTCAGTGAAAGTCCTTTATTAGTCTATGAATTCTTTAAGAGGAAAGAATGTATAGAAGTATTCATCTTATCCATCTTTGACAATCCAGAATATGATACTTTAACAGATATATAATAAGCATTTAAATATTAATTGGCTGAACAAATTGACAGGGGAAGAAATCCTTCTATAGAAAAAATATAAGTCTAAAAGTCAAGCAAGTGCAATAAGATATGAAAGTCTTTCTATCATAAATATAGTTGTGAAGGGCTCAAATGATTTTTCAAAGTGTCTCAGTTCTTTATTTTATATATTTATATAAAATATAGATTGTATATATATTTATAACTATCTGTCTTTCTATATATATTTCACATAAAGGTAGAAAGACAGCAAAGCATCCTTTAATTTCCTCATTTAGAGATGCTCTTTGATAAGTTTTAGAGAATTTAGGGTTCAAATAAAATATTGACTATATAAATTAAAATAAAGCAAGATTACTATATGTAGAATATGTTTTAGTAACCAAGGGATCACATGAATTATCTTTTGTGATGTTTGTTTAATTTCCGGAAGCAATATACAGTACTCTAAGTGCTAGGGTAAATGTTTGTATTTAAACTTCAACACTTGTCTTTGGTGATAAAGATATAGCTTTATTCTGTTTTATGAGGAGGTGCAATTTGTTCTCTGTGAAAATCTGGAGCATGAAGTGATGACAATTTGATACATAACAAAGGTTTTTATTTTATATTTTCTTTAATTCCACGTGTAATACCCTTTTCTCTTATCAATATGCCTATGTCCTTCTGGAAAAAAAATCATTAGGCAAAATGTTAAATAGTAAAAATATACTGAAACATTTTCTGTTAAGTGTAGTCTGAACTAAATTGTGTTCATAAATTCCCTGTGATAACATTCCTGAACTTTGTGATCTTGTGTTAAATATAATTGGTGCATACATCCATCAGTATAGTGTCTGCTGCATTGTAGACACTGAATAAATACTAAATATTAAGTGAATGAAAAATGACCAAAATATCATTTTAAGCAGACTTCAGAAACCTAGCCCCAGATAAGCTGCCCACACTGTGGGAGCCACATGTTGGGGAAGCCATGTGCACTTCAGGAACCAGCAAAGCAGAGCACAGCAAATTAAGGAAGATAAACACTTGCCCTTTGCAATGTCTCTCTACTGCTTTCTATTGACAAAGACGAACATCATGTCAGCTAGCAAAGGACAAATATTTATGGAGTCAAGCTTTGTTTTCCAGGAGTAGGGTAAATTTGAAGCTGAGAGGCAATAATTTGATAACTGGTGACTGATGAAATGAAAAGTGAATGAAAGAGGAAGAAGAATAAAGAGAAAGTTAAAGAAAATATATTCTATAACTAAAGAAGTTATCTGTTTGTTTGTTTAATGTATAGGATTCAAAATGCTTAAGAACAAGGGAAGGAACAGGACAAGAAACCGGCAAATGGCACAAGAAGAATAATAAATTGTGATGAAATTCAGAACATAAATTCAAGTGATAATATAGAAAAAATTTAAAATATATATGAATATATTTCTTCTGTTTGTAATATGATTAATTTTCTTCTAAGAGGACTGATTTTCTATAGTTTTGTATCTATATTCTTCCTAAAACATTATTATTCAAATACAAGTTTTAGAGTAAGTTGCTATTTCCTACAGGAAAAAATGTAGAAAACCTACATTGAAATCTAAAATGTACTTAAAGAATAACATTTATTCAGTAGGTAAAGTTCACAGTCAATAACTTTTGGAATGTTCAGCAATAATTGTTACATTTTCTCTGGACAATGTAGATGATGAATTAATATAATTATTAATTATAAAAGTTAAATAATTGGGGCTATTAGGTTTTAACTTTATAACCCATTTCTCTGAGATAAGTGGAAAACTATGCACTGATAAAAATTAATTTATCTCTAATCATGGAAAAATATCATCAGTGCATTTTTTTTTTTTTTTTTGAGACAGAGTCTCAATTTATTGCCCAGGCTAGAGTGAGTGCCGTGGCGTCAGCCTAGCTCACAGCAACCTCAATCTCCTGGGCTCAAGCGATCCTACTGCCTCAGCCTCCCGAGTAGCTGGGACTACAGGCATGTGCCACCATGCCCGGCTAATTTTTTCTATATATATTAGTTTGCCAATTAATTTCTTTTCTATTTATAGTAGAGATGGGGTCTCGCTCTTGCTCAGGCTGGTCTCGAACTCCTGAGCTCAAACGATCCGCCCACCTCGGCCTCCCAGAGAGCTAGGATTACAGGCTTGAGCCACCGCTCCCGGCCCATCAGTGCATTTTAATAGCAATTATATTAGTACATTATTAAGTTGGAGTCAATAGGTGTTTATCCACAAAATAAAAGCACAGGACTTGGTAGAAATGACTCCTCTAAGAATTTAACAGGCAGAGCTTTACAAGTTATTAGGATTTCTCTTCAACTATGTTTAAGACATGCCTAAAACTAATAACAAATTCCTGACAACTCTCATTAATACAGCTTATACCTCTGGAAAATGGACATAGTTATTATTTAAGTGGAAAATGTTAGCAAATCAAAATTTAATCTAAATGATTTGAATATTATTTTTTTTGCTTTTTTCTTTTCACCACAGAGATAACTTCAAATTGGATCCCAGTCAAAAATGAGAATATGTCAGATGCACCTGCATGAAAAAAGCTAAATAAGCATTTCAACATTTGATGGTTAGTACGACTGTTACATACATTAAATATATGAAAAATTTGAAAAGAAAATATAATTATATGTTATTAATTAATAAGTTATTAAATATAATTACAAATCATTGTCAAAACTGAGTGCAGATATATTAATATAAATTATAATACTAATTAAGTAATGATACTTATGATTATTATTGTTATATAATAAATTTTAAAAGTACTGATTGATTTGGAGTAAAACATCTCTTTGATAACTGTTAGGTCATTAGAATATATCACAAACAACAAATTTTTTAGTATAATTGTAAAATTGTTTTGCCTTAATCTTTTATGAATTCATAAATCACAATTATAAGCCAAAGCAGTCATTTATATCTAAATTATTTAGTTTATCTAAATTACTTAAAGATATTGACCAATTAAACAGAAAGTGGTGTTTGGTATGCCCTCATGGGAAAGATCTGAGCTAGAACACAGGTCTTATTTGCTATTGATGGTGATGGAATGGTGTCTTTTGGGTCATCATTGCTACTGACCTTAGAAAAATAAATTTGTTAAATCAGAACATTGCTATTTTATCCTTACATAGCCAGAAATATGAGCAATGCTTTTGTAACCTTTGTAGCCAACGGTTTTGTAGCCAGTACAAATTGGCTGCACCAATTACAAACACATGGTCATTTTCTGTTTGCGTCAAAACTAATGTGGCCCATTATTGAAATGTTATACTTGAAACTTTGAAATGGACTAACATATGTATACTGTGATTATTTGCCTTCTACATCTTGGTATCCAAGCACCAGTGATACTGCATTTTATTCTTTTAGTGCTCTTTCTAATCCTGTGCATAGATTTATGGGAAAGTATTCATCAATCAAATTGGCAATGCTTTTAGTCACATTTAAGGGGGAAAATATGGTTGGATTTAATTAACAAATGCACATGTTTTACTCCTGTATATCTAACCATAAATCCCCTTTCAGTTCCAATGGCTTACTGAAGAGATTTTCAAAGACTGCCCTTATTTATACAAATACATTTGAATGTTGTTGTCTATTAATACTTGAAATAAAAAGACAGATTCACAAGGCTCTTCCAGAAACTTACTATGCCAGTACTGGTGCAGCTGCTACTTAGAGCAGTCTTCACGCAGTAGACTACTTGACTGCCACTGCCAATTGGATTTGCTTAGCTATTATTCCCTTTAGCCAAAGGCACAGTTTGTAGAAAATCTATATCTAAGGACTTTGGCAGAAGCTTGGGTATTTATCATTCATGTGAGGATCAAACAGGCCAGGTGTACTGTTTATTTTAATGATGTAAATATTGAGATGTGAATTCAGAATAACGATAGTTAGAATTATTCACTTATTTTGCCCCTTGGTTGCAGTTGCAAGAATATGGCACTTCCCTAACACATAAAATAGCCTGACTTAAATTCATTTTGAGGAAATGCTCACAATAGAGACACCACTTGTGTATTTATACACCACTTATACTATGAGGATATTTGTTTGTTTTTAATATATCTTTGTTAAAGAAAAAGAAATAGAAGAATACCGAGAAGATGGCAGATGAGAAACACCGCCAGACAGAGTGTCTCTGAAGAAAAGACAGATTCTAGCAGAAATTAGAAGAAAGAAGCAAGAAGACGAGCCTACATCGGATGAGGGTCGGCAGGAGGAGTACCTGAGACCAGGGGAGACTCCACGGGAGGAGGTCACAGAGGAGAACTGGAGGCTGGGACCCCCGGAGCAGCCCGGAGACCAGCGGGAAGGGTAGGTGGATCTGCCGTTTCCCCTCCCCTGCATCCCGGACTGCTGGTGGCTCCCCAGCAAGCGGAGAGACCTGCGGACACCAGCCCAGCGACAACCGCCGCCAGTGAGCGGTAAGCCAGTAGCGGACGAGGCGCCAGGCTGCCAACTCCCTCAGGCACCTCCGTGTGCACAGACCCGAGCCGCGCGGCAGACGCCATATTGCCTCCTCCTCCCCTCCCCCACCCTACCCGCGGCTGCCCAGAGAGACAGAGAGACAATACAGCCACCAGCCGGAGGCACCTCCAGGGAACAGGACCTTCCCTTTTGGGGCCCTATAACAGCTGACTAAGGGGAACTCAGACTGTGAGCTCTCTGCCC
>VSMD01020498.1:0-15594 GCA_008750895.1 Mirza zaza
TGGAGACAGAGTCTCACTCTGTTGGCCAGGCTACAGTGCTATGGTGTCTGTAAAAAAAGGCCTAGTTCATAGCAACCTCAAACTCCTGGGCTCAAGCGATCCTCCTGCCTCAGCCTCTGAGTAGCTGGGACTACAGGCATGTGCCACCATGCCCGGCTAATTATTTCTATATATTTTTAGTTGGTCAATTTCTTTCTATTTTTAGTAGAGACCGAGGTCTCACTCTTGCTCAGGCTGGTTTTGAACTCCTGACCTTGAGCAATCCGCCTGCCTCGGCCTCCCAGAGTGCTAGGATTACAGGCATGAGCCACCACGCTGGACCAAGAGGGAACCTTTTTAAGAGGTAGGTACACTCTTGAAAGGTGGGGACAAAGCCCCCCAATGACTTTCCACCAAACCTACACTTCCATTCACTCCCCTCTAGCTCTACCAGCTCCTTAGGGGCACAAATACGATTCCACCTCAGGGTCTGTATTCTCTGCTCCCTGTGCCCAAGACACTCTTGCTGTGTAGGTGGGTCCCTCCCTTCTCTCAGTTCCTCCCCTCCCTGCTCAGATGCTGCCTCCTCAGGGAGGTCTTCCCCAACTCCTACACACTCACTCCGCATTCTTCTCCTTCATAGCACTTGTCACTTCCTGACAGCCTATGTGCTTTCTGACAGTGCCACACCCAGAACGGGAGCCTCGTGAGGACAGACTCTGTCCTGATCACTGCTGTATCCCTGGCACCTACGGTGGTGCCTGGCACACAGTAGGCTCACAATCAATGTTTGCTGAATGGATGAGCCTCTGTTTCCCCAGTGACCTAAGAAGGTTGTTGTAACGGTCACATAAGACACAAATATGAAAGCACTGAGCAAACCACAGACCCTGTCAGGGTAGGTCACCGCAGGCTTGTCCCTGGAGAGCTACTCCTCCTCCAAGGTGCTGCCCAGCAGCTCTCCCTAAATACCCTGAGGCAGAAACCAGCCACACTGGGTTCTGTGGTCCAGCAGAGCCTCTATCAAGAGTCTGATGACTCTGCAGGGCCGGTTTGTCTTCCCCTCCAGACCACAAGCAAGGGTAGGGAGCTGAGCTATTCATCTTTTGCTCTCCAGCACGTAGCCCAGAGCCTGGCACAAGGTAAGGATCGAGACTCGCATGTTCAGCCTGGACTATGTGAGGGCAGAATTCCTGTCTGGTTTAACTTAATCTCCGGTGTTAGGCACTAAGCACGTGTACACTAAACTCCAGCTGAACTGGCCTCTGCCTTGAAGGGAGGGTTAGAGTCAGGCACCGGAGAGGCCTTGCAGGTGAAGCAGCAGCGTCTGACAAGGCAGGACAGGGGAAGGCGTGTGGGATAGGTAGAGGATTTCTACCGGGAGCACATGACAGTGAAGGCTGGCGAGGAAATCGTCACTTAGATGCTCACAGAATAGCCTTTTCTCTGCTCTCCACAAGCCTGAGCAGTGGGCACTGATAATGGAACAAAAGTCCAGCGATGTCCAGATATTCCCAAGATCACATGGATAGCAGTGAGGCCAGGTCACAAACCCAGGACTGCTGACTCCCAGTCCAGTGCTCAGCCAGGGCCAGGTCGTGAAGGGTTTTTTCGTTTTTGAAGGTTTTTTTGAGACAGAGTCTCACTCTTTGCCTGGGGTAGAGTGCCATGGCATCAGCCTAGCTCAGGGCAACCTCAAACTCCTGGGCTCAAGCGATCCTTCTGCCACCATGCCCGGCTCATTTTTCTATATATTTTTAGTTGGCCAATTAATTTCTTTCTATGTATAGTAGAGATGGGGTCTCACTCTTGCTCAGGCTGGTTTTGAACTCCTGACCTTGAGTGATCCTCCCGCCTTGGCCTGCTAGAGTGCTAGGATTACAAGAGTGAGCCACCACGCCCAGCCAATGAAGGGTCTTGAATACCCTGCGGGGAGGGAATTCCTGATCAGCCTGGTGAGCCAGGCAGAGGCGCTGGAGGGCTCTGGCCCAAGGTACAATATGAAAGTCCTCCCCACAGACACCCTGGGGAGATGGTCAAAGGAAATGGCCCTGGCCACCCAGCCACAGCACCCTGGGGTGGGGCAGAGATGTCCAACTACACAGCCATGAAGCCTAGGCTCCAGGAACAGCCAGCACTGCCCCCTGCCTGATACCAGCAGGGTGGGCAAGGCCTCCCCTACCCCACCTCCAAATGCCTCAGGAGACCAGAAAGCTATATTCAGAAGGAGGAAGGGCTGAGCCAAGCATAGACCAAGGATCAGGAGACCTGGGGTACACTCTAGACCCTGCCACTAACTCAGTGGGTACTTAGAACAAGCCTTGCCTTTCTCTGGCCTCAGTTTCCCCATTCTCAGGGGCTTGCTGAGAGCCTCTACACCTCTGACAACTGACTGATGAGCTCTGCTGCTGGAGGTCGGGCTCTATAATACTCACCATCTCTGTCCATGCCAACAACCACGGTATCTGGGCCCAGAACAGGGTCCATGTCACAGCAAGACAGAATGAGCCAGTGCAGAGCAGCGTAGAGAGACCTGGTTTCCCAAGAAAGGAGCTGGTTTCTGTCCCAGTTCTAAACCTCAACTGCTCTGTGACCCACAGCAAATCATGGCACTGTCCTGAGCCTCAGTTCCGTCTTCTCTAACAGTGGGATAAGCAACGTCTATGGCACAGGGTTCTTATAGAAAGAGGAGAGGCCGGGCACAGTGGCTCACACCTGTAATCCTAGCACTCTGGGAGGCTGAGGAAGGAGGATCACTCAAGGTCAGGAGTTCAAAACCAGCCTGAGCAAGAGCAAGACCCCATCTCTACTCTAAATAGAAAGATATCAATGGGCCAACTAATATATATAGAAAAAATCAGCCGGGCATGGTGGCGCGTGCCTGTAGTCCCAGCTACTCGGGAGGCTGAGGCAGCAGGATTGCTTGAGCCCAGGAGTTTGAGGTTGCTGTGAGCTAGGCTGATGCCACGGCACTTACTCTAGCCTGGGCAACAAAGCAAGACTCTGTTTCAAAAAAAAAAAAAAAGAAAAGAAAAGAAAAGAAAAAAAGAAAGAGGAGAGTATGGACATAAAAACACTCAGAAGGAAGCAAAAACAAAACAAATACCCAGAGGTGTAGAGGGGTAATTATATGACAACTCTCCTTTCAAGGAGGACACAAGGGGGCAAGGTGACAGCATCTTGAATGGAGAAGTGGGACGTCAAGGGGCTTCTCTGTTCTTAGGGAAGAGGACGTCTGCCCCCCCAGGGCTCAGCCCACTCAGCAGCAGAGTGTGGCCAACACCATTTTCCTGGGAAAGCCGGAGGGGCTGGGCCTTCCTGGGGAGCAGAGGTTACCCACTGCCTGGCACAGGCTGGAGGCTCAGCCTAGCCCACAGCCAGGGGAGTAGCCTACACTAGGGGCAGCTTCTCGCGGGGACTGGGGAGCAGCACGCAGGGCGCTGGGCCAGAAGGATGGCTGGGCTGAGGGAGGCCCAGCTGTCCCACATGCAGGCTGACCCTGAGGAATGTGGCTGGGAAGGGAGGCATCCAGAAACACAAGTGGGGGTGGGAGTGTCACCTCAGGGGCCTGTCTAAAACTTCAACCCAAATCCAGCTACCAAGCAGGACAGGTAGGAGAGCCCTGTGGGTGAGAGAGCACAGAGGTGGCCAGGTGGCCTGGTTTCCTGTCACCTACTAGCCACATCTCTTTGGCAGGTACTTAACCTTTGAGTCTCTCCTTCTTCACCTGGAAAGCTGGGCTTATAATCATTTCCATCTCAAAGGGCTGTTCTCAAGCTGGAGGGCCACAGACAGCGCTCAGCAAAGGGCTGTTCCACCTCTGCATGCTCAGGCCCAGGTCTGCCACACCCACTGCACCTGGAGGCAGCCCTGCAGAAGCAGAGCTTGGCACCCTGTCCCTGTCCCCATCATGACTGGTTTCAGACCGAGCCTGGCTGGCAGGAGTCCCCAGAGACGCTGAGGAAGGCTGGCAGAGGCAGACGCCCTCTGGAGCCCCACTGAACCTGCTTCATTTCTCCCACAGAATCTGCAAAACTCCCTCACAGGGACCCTGAGTACAGGTCACAAGAGCTGGGAAAGTAGCTGGGCTTTGTAAAAGCTGAACACTCCCCTGCAGATGTAGGTCCCCGAACCCCTCAGCAGGGTCCCAGAGGCAGGAGGGCTGGGGAGGCCAGAGCTTCCGCCTAGGCAGGTGCCTGAGGCACTTGTCTCCGGGGTAGCCCTGAGGGTCTTCCACACACTTCTCCCAAAAACAGCACAGCTGGCTGAGCCCTGCTCGTGGTGGGAGACACGCAGGACATGCTGGGAGAGCCTCTCCCTGCCTCCCACCCCACCATACTGGGGACAGTTTGTCACCTCAGGCTGCTAGAAGCCAGGAGATGTACTGAGTGGATGGGAGAGCTGAGCATGCTCAGAGGAGGCTGCCCTTTAGAGGACACTGCAGAGAAAAGACCAGGACATAGCCAGCTGCAGGGCTTGGTCCTGGTGTCAGGAGAGCCCAAGGTTCAAGGAAACAGGTTAGACCTCTCCTGGGGGAGAAGAGGGGCAGCAGGAAGCCACAGGAGATTAGAAGAGGCAGGGCCCTCCGAGACCATCTAATCTAACCCCCCTGTTTTAGTGATGCAACAGATGAAGCCCAGAGAGGGGCAGGAACTTGGCCAAGGTCATGCAGCAAAGTGGTAGACCTGGGACTCACGCCCAGGATGATCCACCTCAAAACTGGTCCTCGCTTGGAACATGGTGCCAACCCCAATCCCACTTCCACTTTTTTTTAACCACCTTTTACTGAGCACTTCCCTTTGATGCTTTGTGTACTTTAACTGCATGATTCTCCTAGCAGCCCTCTGATGTAGACATCACCCTCATTCTACAGCTAAGGAAACTGAGGCAGAGAGAGGTGAAAAGAATTAACCCAAGCACAGCCACGCCCCTAACCATGCTGCCTATTGGCTCTGAACCTGGATTGTTTTGTCTTATTGCTTGACCAAATGGGCTATGGGGAGCAGGAGCCCTGCCCACCGCAGGGTCTGCCACTCCTCTGCTGCATGACCTTGGGCATGCCACTCACCCATCCTAAACTGCTGGTCTCTCTAAGACCCCCAGTAGCACCGACATGCCTTGGTTCCCTGTGTGCCCCACAAGGGGAGAAGCAGGAGCTGTCTGGCCCCTAGGAACAGCGAGCAGAGCTCTGTTGGCAGCACCTCCCAGGCCGGGGTCTGGCCTGCAAGCCTCTGCTCCAGCCTGTGTGCACTGCCTTGGGGGACACAGTGTGGCACTCCAGCCACAAGCCACTGTGGAAAGGGAGAATTACCACCAAGCCCTGTGCTTTCTCATTTAGCCTCAGCAATGCTGTGAGGCAGACACTACTGCTTCCATTTTCCAGTGAAGAAACTGAGGCTCAGAGCTTAAAGAACCTGCTGACGTGACACACAGCCAGTAAGAAACCAAACTGCTATCTGATCCCAGAGGCCAAGCTCTGCCCTCAGGTTACCAAGCCTGGTAACTGCCTCTCTCTAATGCTCTCATCCTCAGGACACAGGTTCCGGCAGGAGATCCTGGCTGGAGGCTGGGAGCCCATCAGGGATGAGCCAAACACAGAGGGCCAATGGTCCCAGAAGACTGAGACCCTGCCTATGTGCCTGCCAGCCGGCACACCACAGAATAAGCGCCCTGTGCCCAGGAAGGAGATAAGGAAGTCTTTGTCAGCGCCTGCTTCCGCCTGGCCCTGTGCTGGCTGCTAGGCCTGGGCAGGGCACATTGTGTGATCCTGTGCATGGCACAGACACAAGGTGCACACGCCTCCCTGCGGCCGGGCAGGGGCGATGCCTGTGGCAGCCAGAACTGGGCAAGATGTGGAGGGTATGGAGGGTCAGGAACTCGGGCGGGGGCCCTGGTTCCAATCAGCTCAGTCACCCAGCTTCCTCGTGAGGTGGAGATGATAGCAATAATGAGAGCTGGCACTTCCTGGGGGCTTCTTAATCCTCACAACTACCCCAAGGGTAGGCACCAGCACAGGCCCATGGAAACTGAGGCTCAGAGAGGCTAGGTTACAGGGCCAAGCAGGATTCAAGCCCAGGAAGCTGACTCCAGAGCTGAGAGGTGCTCATACTCCAGGGCATTTCTCAACAGGTTCCTCATGAGCCACAGAGAAAAGGATCTGCAAGAGTTTTATTTTCTCAGTTCTCCAAAGGATGGACATAGCCAGAACTGTCTTGGACTGTTCAAAGGAACAAGCCGGGGGCCTCAGTATGGTAATGACCACTGTTGTTGTCAACAGAATGGAAAGAACACTGATCTTGAATGCCAGTCTCCACATTGCCCTCTTTCAGTAGGTGACGCTCTAGGCTTTGAGTTTGCTTGGCCATGTAATGAAGGCAGTGGACTAGGTAACCTCAAATGGCTCTTTCACTCAGACTTCCTAGGATTCGGGGTCACTCATTTCCACCACTTTCTTGTGTCTGTGATCTGGGGTAAGTTAGTCTCTCTGGACCTCGGGGTCCTCATTTACAGGATGGGGATACCTATACTCACCTAACAGGGTCGGGTGAAGACCACCCTAGACGACGATGGCAGAAAGCCCAGCACAGGGCCAGAGAAGGCAGGCACCCAAGCATGAGTTGGGGGTGCCTCCTACTCTCAGTGCAGGACTTTTTCTCAGCACCATTCACTGCCATTAGAACATGTGTCACTCCATGACCTCGCCCTGAAAGCAGATACCAGGGCTCGAAGTCCCTCCCCAACCTCCGCCCTGGACCAACAGGGCACTCCCAGGTGGGCCCTGCCTGGCTCCCTTGTTACCCTTGTTATCACTACCATGGTGCTTTCCTAATGAGCTGTGGCTCCAAGAGAGAGCGGGAGCTGGAGCCACCAGAAGCCATTTCCACAGCCTGGTACCTGGTACTGTTGAGGTAGCTAAACACCTGACAGAATGGGGCCCACCTGGGTGGGTCCATGTAAATCTTATCATGCCAAATGCTTCCTGGGAAGGTGCAGGGTGAACAAGGCAAAAGCCCAGCCCAAGCCAGTCAAGGTTTTGATTCCAGATTCTTCATCTCAGCGTAGGTTGTGATCTCACAACCTGGGGGCTTCTGTCTTCTTATGGAAGCTGCAGGTGAAGATTCAGGAGATCTGAACACTGAGCTAGAAGAAGTGTAAGAGACTTCTGAAATCATCTGCCCAAGAGGGCAGGGAGCAGGGATCCTAACTTGACTTCTTGGCGGGTGGGGGTGAGCTTTGGTGAAACTAGGGTACCAAGGGCCAGGTTTGCGGGTACAGTTAGGACAGAAGAGCTGCTGTGGCCTATTGTGACAGCAGCTCCCTCCCCATCCAAGCCCCCATATTTCTGCTCTACCTTCCTACACTACAGGATGTTGAGCACACCTCACAGCCTGGAATTTCTAGTCACCCCAGTGGCTTCAGTCAGGGCCTTGGACAATTTTTTTTTTTTTTTTTGAGACAGAATCTCACTCTACTGCCCAGGCAAGTACCGTGGTATCAGCCTAACTCACAGCAACCTCAAATTCCTGGGCTCAAGCGATCCTCCTGCCTCAGCCTCCTGAGTAAATGGGACTACAGGGGCATGCCACCATGGCTGCCTAATTTTTTCTATTTTTAGTAGAGACGGGGTCTCACTCTTGCTTAGGCTGGTCTTGAATGCCTTAGCTCAAGCCATCCTCCCACCTCGGCTTCCCAGAATGCTAGATTACAGGCATGAGCCACTGCGCCCCACTGAGCCTTGGACATCTTATCAAGTGCCCTTCCTCCGTAGCAGGGAACCCAAAGATAAGAAGTGTGTGGGTCAGAGCTAAGTTCCGGCCTAGAAAGAAAACCCTCCATGGGAGTTCCCACTGCCCAGGAAGCAGCAGACTCCTCTGAGTCAGAAACCCTTGGTTCAGTTCTGGCTCCATTCCTTGCTGGCTCTGTGGCCTTCCCTGGGCTGCAGTTTCCTCACACATAAGATGACAGGGCTGGGTTAAGTTCTCAGAGGTTTCTTCTAGCTTTGACAGGCCATAATAACTAGCATATACATCACTTTCCATTTTGCTTTGTACTTTCACGTATATGATCTTACTTAAGCCTCATGACATCTCTCTGAGTTAAGTATGGGTTCTTCTATGTTAAAGATAAGTAAATCAAAGCTCAGGGCATTTAAGCCTGAGAATACACCCAGACAGGGAGCCACAGAACCAAGACTTGCACCCAGGGCTCCGGAAACCAAACCCTGGGTTCCACCGGAGTGAAGCCTGTGACAGTGGCCCTGCCAGGCCGGGCAGCCCGTGTGACTGCTTCCAGCACTCATCCTAGACTCTCTCTCGAAGCTGCTTCCTTGATGCAGATAAGGGAACTTTTTTAAAAGATCAGATTTAATTTAAAAAGTTAAGTTGCAAAAGAGTATGGACAGCATGATTGTTTTTATGCCAACTATTTTTATTAAAAATTTCACACCACGATAAAGAACAGCCTAGGCGGAAATGCTGAACTGTTCAGAGTGCTCAGCGTGAGAAGCAGGGATATGACTCGCATCTTTTTTTCTTTATATCTTTATGCAATGTTTGGATTTTTTTCTTTCTTACATTTTCTGAACCAAAAGAAAAAATCGGAGTCAAAATTCAGTATTAAACACTTTACTATAATAGATTATTTCATTTAATTCTCACAAAAGCCCAATGGAGTACAAGAATGCTCAGAGCAGCTTTATTCATAATTGTTAAAAAGGGAACCGACACAAAAGCCCATCAACAGGAGAATGAGCCAACTGTGGTATATTCACACGAGGTAACGCCATACGCCAACAAAAAGAACAAACCTCTGGTAGGTGTGACGAGGAAGAGGAATCTCACAGATGCGCTGAGCGAAGTGAGCCAGACACAAAAGAGCACCTATTGTATGTGTCCATTTATAAGAAGCTGAAGAACAGGTAAAATCAATAGACAATGATAGAAGTCAGAGCAGTGGTTGCCCCAGGGGAGTCTGGGGTACAGGGGACGAGGTGACTTCGGGAGTGTCCGATGTCCTATATCTTGACCTGGGTGGTTCGAGGTTTGCGTCAACTGGATGCAAACATTTGCAAATTATCATTGAGCTGTACACTTTAGGATTAGTACACTTTATGGTGTGTATATATGTATGCATGTAATTCCTCAAATTAATAGAGGTAGAAAGGTTTAAAGAAAAAACAAACCACTGGGGCAAGAATTATCTGCAGAAAATGACACTCACAGGTGAGGTGGACAGTGGAGCTGGGATTCAAACAGATCTCTTAGACTCTGGCGACCTTAAGATACCAGCCTCCGGCCAGGCGCAGTGGCTCATGCCTGTAATCCTAGCACTCTGAGAGGCTGAGACGGGAGGATCACTTGAGCTCAGGAGCTCGAGACCAACCTGAGCAAGAGTGAGGCCCTGTCTCTACTAAAAATAGAAAAATTAGCCAGGCATGGTGGTATGTGCCTGTAGTCCCACCTACTAGGGAGGCTGAGGCAGCAGGATTGCTTGAGCCCAGGAGTTTGAGGTTGCTGTGAGCTAGTTGATGCCATGGCAATCTACTCAGGGCAACAGAGTAAGATTCTGTCTCAAAAAGAAGAAAAAAATGATACCAGGTTCTGTTGCCCACTGGGTGTCCAGAAGCATGTCTTCAATCTCCACCTGCAGAGCCATCGGGACCCCTCCAGAGGCAGCCTGGCTCCTGGGCTCAGATGTGTGGGGCCGTCTGCTCCTCACTGGCCACCTTGGTCACTCGCTCGGTCACTAAGTGAAGGCTGGCCCACCAGAAGCTTCAGCATACTGAGAGCTGCTGTGTAACCAGCAAGGCCAAGTGGGGGCAGCAGCCAGGCCCACAACTCAAGTTCCAGGTGTGCTGGGAGCAGGGGCAGGAAGAGGGATGCTCTGTGCCGGGGGACGGTGCCCAGTGCACACCCACTGCTCCTGACAGGCCTGGCCCACAATAAGGGGATTTCCGACAGGGAAGGGCCAAGGCCACAGGGGTCATGTAACAGCCAAGCAGCAGGGCTAGGCCTGGCTCCGACTGCTGGGCCACACTGCCTAACACTTTCCCCAGCTCCTTTGGACCCAGAAAAGCCAGACCCTGCCAGTCACCCTCACCCCTTTCCCTAACCAGGGACTTGGCTACCCCAGAGCCACCTGCATCCTGCTTTAAGTTCCTGGCCCTGACCAGGCTTCCCTCCCCCACTCCGAAGGGAGCCATCTCCTGCTGCTTGGCACGGATCCCCCTCTCCTGCTACATCCTCCCCACTCCCCCCAACTCCTACACAATCCCCGTCCCAACCCGTCTCCTGCAGTTTCCCATCTGATCGATTTCTTAGGAAGGATAATTATCCATGGAGGGAGGAGGCGGAAATTCTCAGAGCCAAGAACACTGGGGAAAAACTTCATCTAGTCCGTTTTCCATCAGCCAGGAGGGCCATCATCCTAAACAAAGGCCGGTCATGGTCACGACTCCCCCAGAGCCTTGGCAGTTCCTGATCTACAGAAAAGAGTCCACACTCCCCTGCACTGAATCCAAGGTGGGTATGTTCCAACTTAGGTTTGGGTCACCTGCATTGTGCTGTGTCCATGTGTCACTTGAGCCTGCCTTGTGTTTTATCTGTTTACGTGTCTGTCTCCCACACAAGTGTCAGGGCCTCAAGGTGGGAACCACCTCCCACGCAGCTGTGCCTGCCACACTGTAGGTGCTGAAGGCAGGTGGAAAAGAAAGTGGGACACCAGGGAAGCCACCTCACCTGACCTCTGCAGAACGAACAGGGAACTGTTCCAGAGGAAACGGTGTGGGAGTTAGGACCACTCGCATCATCACAGAAGAGCTCAGACTAAGGGTCGGGAGAGCAGAGCTCAGTGCCAGCTCTGTGGCCCTTGGGCAAGTCCCTTCCGCTCTGGCCTTCTGCTTCCTCCTCTGCGAGATGAGGGGGCTGGGCCACGCTCTGTCATCATGCTCCAGACATTTACGAGTCCTTCCTGCTGGGTGCTCTCCACCGCGTGCTCATTTAACCCACAACCCTGTGCAGGGGGCCGCACAGCTGCAGGTGGAAGAGCCGGGGTTCAAGTCCAGGTCTTTTGACTCCCAAACCCGTCTTCTCCGTCACACCTCCTGGATGCCCCACTCTGTCTCTAGGGTCCCTCCTGGCTCTAAAGTCTGATTCTCTGATTCCAGGTCTGTCTTTCCCTGGCTGACAACTCCTCAGGCCATGATCATAGGGTTCAGCTGGGAACAGGCCTGTCCGCCTCTGGTGCTCAGCAATGCCACGCCTCCACATGACAGGTCTGGTGACCGTCCGGCTGCGGGTGCTGAGGCTGGGCGGGGGAGGGGTGGGCTGGCAGGAGTCCAGCAGAGCCCAGCACCCACACAGCCCATCCCCTCCCACTCTGCTCCACAGCCCTGCTCCCCGCTCCCTGTTAGCGGCTGTCCGAGGCTGGAGCTTCCGTTCCACTGCTAGGAAGCTTTGCTCTGCTGCTCTCACAGACCCAGGCCGAGCTGCTGGTAGGCAGGGACCTGCTTTGCTCAGCTCACTTTGGAGCTAGCCCAGAGCCCGAGCCAACTCTCCATGTGACTCCCAGGCTGTCTGCACATCCCTCTACAGGTCAGACTCTGTCATGCTGCTCAAGAGCCGTTGGTGGTTTGCGACCAGCCTGAGCAAGAGTGAGACCCCATCTCTAAAAAAAAACAGAAAAATTATCTCTGAGTGTCAGGGCACGCACCTGTAGTCCCAGCTACTGGGAGGCTGAGGCAGGAGGATCGCTTGAGCCCAGGAGTTTGAGGTTGCAGTGAGCTGCGATGTTGACACTACACGCTAGCTGGGGTGACAGAGCGAGACTCTGTCTCCAAAAAGCCTTTGGTGGCACCACACAGACCTCAAATCCTAAGCTAAGGCTGTCAGGCCCAACATGACCTGGCCCCTGCCTTCCTCTCCACTGTCGTGCTACACTTCCCCTCTTACCCCACTCCAGGTTCCTCAAACATATACTTTTTTAAGGGGCCCTGGTCTTCAAAAGGTGGGCTCCTTCTCATCATTCAGGTCTCAGCTCAAATGCCACCTCCTTAGAGAACCTTTGCTGACCATCCAAGGTAGCCCCATCTCTCTCTCTGTCTGCTTTCTTCAGGACACTTGCCACTGCCTGACATTGTTGTGTCCACTGTCCCATGCTCTGTGCTGGCATGGGAGCCCCCTGACATCAGGAACCTCTTCTGTATTGTTCCTGGCCGTGTCCTCAGATCCCAAATAGTGTCTGACATGGCAGGGGAGGCATCTGGCAGGGTGTGTGCCGCACGTTAGACTGGGTGGTCAGGGCGGCCTCTCTGAAGGGAGGACATTTGATCTGGGGCCCGAATGAGAACGCCGGCCTGCAGCAGTCTAAGGGCAGTGCTCCAGGCTGGGGGCCACACAGAGGGCTGGGCCTGGCAAGCCAGGTGTGTTTGAGGAGCACAGGAGCCAGTGTGCCTGGAGCAGGAAGAGCAGTGGAGCATGAAGTGGAGAAAGGTGTGGGTCACACTTTGCTTGGATTTTCTCCCAAGTTTATCAGGAAGCATTTGAAAGGTTTCAGCAGGGGAACATCATGTTCTGGTTTACATTTCTAAAAGCTCCCTGTGGCTGCTCTGTAGAGAGCTGATTACAGGCAGGCAGGAGTGGAGCTGGGAGACCATTCCGAGGCTAGAGGCTCAGGAGTCACTGGGTTGGAGACGCTCGTGTGGATGGGGAGAGCCAAAGAGGAGATGGAGTGAAAGGGCAAGCCTTCGATACCTGTGGCCATGTCTGCCACCAGCCTGAGGAGCTGGCCACATCTACACCCCTCCGGCTGGGGTTCTAGATGCTCACTGACATCACTGACATCCCCCCAGCTGGCTGGGCTTCCCCCCAGGTGCCCGCCTATGCCTGCTGCTCAGAGCCTCTGCTGGGGTCATGGTCCTTGCCTGATCTGCCACCTCCCCTCCTTTTAGGAGGGTCTGGTGAAGGTGTCTGCACAAACCTGTGCTCCCTGCTCAGTCCAGCCACACTTCTCCCCTCCATAAAGGCCTTCTGTGCTTTGGGGCAGTAGCACAGCAGTCATTAAGCACTTAATTATTCCATTCCACTTTCCCAAAGTAGCTGTAAACCGGATAAAGCTACATACCAAGACTCACAGCCTTCAGGGCTGTTGTGCAGTGCATTGAACAGCAATGCGCTACGTGAGGCCCTCTGCATGAGGCCTGAGAGGGTCTCAATAAGTGGCAGGTAGCTCCCACCTCACTGTCTACATGGGTCGACAGCCATCACAGGTGCTCACCCCCTTACAGGTGTGGTTAGCTCCTCCGCCTTCTCTGCCCAGCCAAGCAGGTAGATGAGGCATGTTTGGGGGTGAGGCGGAATGGCTGGAAACGTCCCAATGAGTTTCAAAAGCAAAGGTCAACGGTTCCACATTATTCACGTCTCTGTGCCTTTCTCCAGTTCTCTTCTCTGTGTGAGATGAGCAAACTCCTGCTTAACCTTCAGGACCCAGCTCAAAGCTCTGGGAAGCCTCCCCTGATCCACCCCCTCCCTCCCTCCCGTGTATGCACAGCTCTGTGGGCCCTGCTGTGGCAATTCACAGCACTCCACAAGTGCCTGTTTACATGCTGGTCTCTCCCTTGAGGCTATGATTATATTTATTCATCTTTCCATCTTCAGTACAGCATTTATCCAATCAATGTTTGCTGAGCCTGTGTCTCCCTCTCTCCCAACTAAAGACCAAACTCAGACAATTCAGCTCACCGTGGCATTCGTACCCCAACCCCAGTATTGGTGATATTCAGCCCCACCCCAATGCCCTCTGGCCCATATACCTAAAACCACCCTCCAGGTCTCCACTCCACCCTCACTTCTTCCTTCAATGCTACAGGAATAGTGGCAACCCCTATTCCTGAGCACACACAATGTCCTCAGGGCTTTACAGATATTATCCCATTTGACTGGGGAAACTGAGGCTCAGACAGGGTAATGCAGCCAGGAAGTGGCAGACTTCTGCACTTAACACTGGCATAGCTCACCTGGCATTTACCATAGCTGAGCCTATGTTAAAAACTATCATCTGGGGCCGGCCGCCATGGCTCACGTCTGTAATCCTAGCACTCTGGGAGGCTGAGGCGGGCGGATTGCTCGAGGTCAGGAGTTCGAAACCAGCCTGAGCAAGAGTGAGACCCCGTCTCTACTATAAATAGAAAGAAATTAATTGGCCAACTAAAAATATATAGAGAAAAAATTAGCCAGGCATGGTGGCGCATGCCTGTAGTCCCAGCCACTTTGGAGGCTGAGGCAGAAGGATCGCTTGAGCCCAGGAGTTTGAGGTTGCTGTGAGCTAGGCTGACGCCACAGTACTCACTCTAGCCTGGGCAACAGAGACTCTGTCTCAAAAAAAAAAAACCAAAAACAAAACACTATCATCTGGGCACGGTGGCTCATGCCTGTAATCCTAGCACTCTGGGAGGCCGACGTGGGTGGATCATTTGAGCTCAGGAGTTCGAGACCCCATCTCTACCAAAAATAGAAAAAATTAGCCAGGCATGTATGTTAGGCTGACGCCACGGCATGATAGTCTGGTCAACAGAGTGAGATTCTATCTCAAAAAAATAAAATTAAATTAAAATAAATAAAAACCATCATCTGTTCTGCAAAATTGAATGCTTTTATAGCTACACATCAAGTTGTCATATAAAATCGTGCCTTGCTCATTAAATGTTTCAGGCGAGTGGTCTTGCTGCTCCAGCTAGGTAGTGTAACATAAATATTATGCAGGAGAAATAGCACAGGACTTAGAATGGGAAGCCCTTGGTCTGGCTTCAGCTGTGCTACAGTCAGGCATTAAGACCCTAAGCAGGTCACCTCTCCTCTGGGCCTATTTCCTCACTTATAAAAAAAGAAATAAGAGCATCTCCCGCTAAAGGTTTCCTGATGGAGGTTGGGGAGTGCTCTACCCACCTAAGGGGTATACGCATCAAAAGATCAACATTCCCTTGCCATAGCCAGCTCACCTTTGTGCTTGGCACGTCATTGGACACACAGCAAGGAACTGATAAGTTTTGCTGAGTGATTATCCAGTTGCTGGGAAATACAAGAGCCAGAGAAAACAAGCCAGTATTTCTCTTCTTCCTGATTCTAGAGGAACTCCTAAGGGCCACCATTTATGTGTGTTCAGAATGTGGCAAACTCTGTGCTATCTATCATACATAGAAACTTCCCCATCCCCCTAACATCTCTGCAAGGTAAGTGTTACTCCATGTTACAGATGATCAGCTTGAGACTCAAAAAGGGTAAGTGACTTACCCAAGGTCATGGTGCTACAAAGTGGTGGAGCTGAGATTTGAACCCAGATCTGCAGGGCTGTAAAACTTGTATTCCTGACCACTACGCTTGTTTCCAAAGGGAACTGCTCTGGACATTCATCTTCAAACCAGAGGTAAAACCCAAGTAGAAGCTTTTCACTGTGCCCAGTGAGATCTCATTCAAGCATGTCATCTGGGGCTAGCTCAATGATCACTTTTGCAAAAGCCTCCCCTGACCCTCCCAGGTGGGAAGGCCTCTCTTTCACCTCTAAACTCCCATGAAATTCCACCTACACTTCAAATCACACCCACTTTTTACTACCTGATTCTTC
>VSMD01020499.1:0-27953 GCA_008750895.1 Mirza zaza
TATTTATTTAATCCTCAAAACTACCCTATGTGAGGTGGGTGTAATCATCCTCTTCATGTAGGTACACAAAGTCCATAAGTGACTCGCTCAAAATCACACAGCTACTAAATGGTGGCACTGGATTCAAAACCAAGTCTGTCTAATGTCTGGGTCCATTTTTGTAACTACCACATTAAAAAAGATTCATCGAGGGATCAAAACTCATAATAAAGAGCTTTCATGTTTCACTGGGGAAACACACTCTCTTAGAAATGGCAGACAAATTCTTCAGTGGCCCCGAACCTCATGAACACTCCCCTCAGATGATGTAGGAGTAAAAACTACACTGAAAATTTGCATTTGAATAAGGAACTAGAAAAACTAAAACTCCATGGAAACCAAGTGACCTAAAGCAAATTAACAAAGCCAGAAATAACTGGCCCAACCATAACAAGTATAAAGGTAGGAATCTGAAACCCCCGTATTTACAGAATATCGAGACCCCGTCTCCTAAATGAATGAATGAATGAATGCAGGGTCCTCATAATGAAACTTTGTAACATGACACAAGGGTGCCTTTTCTTCTAGTTTCCACATGGAGCAGGAGGACCTCAGGGAGAAAAGCCTGAATGGAGGACTCGGCCGCTCCAGTCTCCTGCCTCAGATGGGAGCTGTTCAGGCAGCTCATTTCTGTTTTTCAAATTGAGAAAATAGTCCAACTATTAAGGGCTTGCTCCATGTTTCTATTTTTGATTCTTTATCACATAAAAACTAACCACTTCTACCCACCAAGGCATGCAGGGGACTCAGATTCATGGAGACTAGGGGGCAACCCTGCCAAAATTAAACACTACAAAATCTGGCCAACTCTAGAATGTAGAACATTTTACTCAATGAATGGAGACTGAGACTGACACTAGTTTTATACTTGCATGCATTAGGCATTTTCCTCACAGCAATACAAAGTTTGAAGCAAAGTAGAGATTCTATAATGAGCATTCTACTAGATGTTTTTTTCCCCTCATGTATAAATTAGAACAAACACTATTTCCCCACTCAGGGAAAAGAATAAAAATCCCATAATAGGATAGGAATCTCTGCCTGGACTTGTTGTTCCTTGGGCTCACGATGTAGCTGACAACGAATTTGACACGGAAGGGCAGAATTAATGCTAAATGATAAAACTGCGTTCTTTTCCAATCTTTGCAAGACTGTTTAAAAACCCACAGTAATCTGTAGAGAATGTGACTGAAATAATCAACATCTGCTTCAAACTGGTTACCCACCCTCATATCTATTCATGTTTCAGGTCGAATGAAAAGCCAATCACAGGGGACATGATCTTGTCCTTACCTGTAAGCTTCATCTAAAGACAGGTCCATCCTCTTCATGATGTAGGCAATGGCGATGGTGGCAGATCGAGAGATCCCAGCCAAACAGTGCACTAGGACACACCCGTTGGAGGCTTTTGCTTTCTCTGTATGAGTCAAATTCAAGAAAGGTCACTATAACAATTTTGTTCGCCAGTGAAATCTTGTTTCCATTTACTCAGTATCTTTCATCTGAAAAACCTCAAAGAAAATCTCATCTATTTATATCATAGTTATTCTTTCGACATCCGTTTGAGGAGGTAGGGGGAGATAATTTCCTCACCACTGACATGTAGGACAATTAAAATCCAAAAGTGTTAATGAGCAATTTGTTACAAACTCAAGTTGCCTGACTCTTAATTCAGTACTTTTCACCATGTATTTTTTACATTATCATTAGCATTATTAGTATTCTTTAAAGACAGGGTCTTGTTCTGTCACCCGGGCTGAGTGCAGTGGCACAGTCATAGCTCACTGCAGCCTCCAACTCCTGGGTTTAGGCAATCCTCCTGCCTCAGTCTCTAGAGTAGCTAGGACTACAGGCACATACCACCACACTCAGCTAATTTTTAAATTTTTTATAGAGATGAGGTCTCACTATAGTTGCCCCAGCTGGTCTTTAACTCCTGGCCTCAAAGGATTCTCCCACCTTGGCCTCGCAAAGTGCTGGGATTACGGGCATGAGCCACCACGCACAGCAGTATTATTAATAAACTTTCCTGGATATAAATGCTATATTGTGATTATATGACTCTATTTGCTCAGTGTAGAACATTTCAGAAACAGAAAAGAATATACAAAAGGAAATAAGAGCCATCTAAAATTCTCTCCTAAAATACAATTAATATTTTGTTTACTTGTGTTATCTGACACTTTAATTTCTTTCCTAATTACATAAGAAATAGTTAAATTTTTAAAAATCTATTTTCATTTCAAATATATGTGACATACATTACTATTTAAAAAGGAGGGAGATGGGGGAAGTCAGAGAGATCACAATGATATCACAACACAAAAAGATGCCTGACCAAGTAACTTTTAAAATGCTGAAACTCATAGTACCTGTCTTCATATAAATTCCCTATTTTTCTTTAGGAAACTTTTCTGTATGTCACAAAATGACTCAATTTTATTTGCTGAATTTATGAAGGAAAATCATGTAATATTTTATGAATCAGGCTTAACAGGTCACTTTAATGAGAACCAAGAGAACTTTTAGCCCTTCCTTGATACCCAGGAGTTAGTTATTACATCATCTTAATTCCCTGTAACATGATGGAAGTACTCATGGCCACTTTGCTAGAACCAAAGAACCATGGAAACCCAAACAGTGCTGCCAAATCTCACTATTGAGAGGCCTACATGTAGAAGTGGATGAAGTTATCCCCATATATCCAACATAACACAAATGTTAGTTGCCCGGAAACAACTAGTATTTTAACCAGTACTCTGACTGCCCTAATTCTAAACAGTCAAATGCATACTTAGCCATGAAGCTGTTGCCAAGGAACTAAATTCTTCTTTTCATTCTTGGTAGATGCCACCAAAAGTTTACCAAATCTTATGTTAAAATTTTTATAATAAAATTTTTATATGCAAGGAATCTGTTCTGTCAGCTGAAAAATATAAGGCTGCTCAATCTCACTGCCTATGCTATACATATTACAGATTTCTAGTGTATACGATTTATTATTCATTCATTATGTACAAAACAACATACGGATTTTGAATAGTGTATGAATAATCAAGCAGCAAGCAGCTTTCCTTCTAAATAGGGAAACCAAATCCAATAAAACCATAAGTGAATACAAAACAACACTGAAACAAAGAATTATTACACAAAGTAATATATAAACCTGTGCACATAAGGTCTCATGCCTTCCTGTGCCTACACAGTACTCTTCCTTCTCTCAGCTATAATTCATCCTATACTACCTGTTTCCCCTTTTGCCATGGCTGCTAAGAAGCTCAAAGCTAAGGTTTTCACTCAATTTCAACAAGAAATGGCAATTCAGATTTTCTGTCATAGTTATGTAGTCTGGTATGACTTGGTTCTTGCCCTGTCATCCCACTTTAATGTGTATGTGTGAGAATATGTGTATTTTTTGGTCCTAATCTCTTACTGTAACATACTTCAAATCCTTATTGGAAATAGGCTGGTTTTAAGTGGGGGTTTTTTTTTTTTTTGAGTGTTGACAATACTCTTATTATTTTTAATAAATATTTCAAAAACCAGACATAAGAACCTAGATGAGTCTTGCTTCTAACATTCCCCCAAAAAGGTCTAATACTAGGCACATAACAGCACACGTCCAATTAATATGAGCTGATACATACATATTTTAAAACAGCAATCTTTATAAATTGTTTTGTAAAAGGTTGGAAAGAAATAAAACAATCACAGTAACATGTGTTATGATGTTGAGGTTAAAGGGGGGTTTTGTTTTTGTTTTTTTTGTTTTTTTTTTTTTGAGACAGAGTCTCACTTCATTGCCCAGGCTAGAGTGAGTGCCGTGGCGTCAGCCTAGCTCACAGCAACCTCAAACTCCTGGGCTCAAGCAATCCTGCTGCCTCAGCCTCCCAAGTAGCTGGGACTACAGGCATGTGCCACCATGCCCGGCTAATTTTTTCTATATATATTTTAGTTGGCCAATTAATTTCTTTCTGTTTATAGTAGAGATGGGGTCTCGCTCTTGCTCAGGCTGGTCTGGAACTCCTGAGCTCAAACGATCCGCCCACCTCGGCCTCCCAAAGAGCTAGGATTACAGGCTTGAGCCACCGCGCCCGGCCATGTTTTTGTTTTTTGAATGTAGGAAATTAAGGAGCCTCTGCCGGTTTCTGAACAGAGAACAACCAGAAGACAATGATGGTGAAAACTGGAAATTCAGGTTGCCATTACAGAAATTCAGGAATAAAATCTAGGTTAAAAGGGGGAAGAGAGAACTGCAAAGGGAATGGGTAAAGACCTAGTGCAAATGAGAAGTTACAAAGGCAAACAGGAGGAAGGAATAACTAAGTGGGGTTACAAAGTACAGCTCTAGGGAGAGACAAAAAGAGAGGAACTGCTCATAACAATTTTAAAAATATTTATTTAGAGCCCATTATGAGTCAGGTACTTTGCAAAGTCTTCGATGTACATATATTATCTATTTTAACCCTCACAATATCCTGATAAGGTGGATATATTACCTTCAGTTTCCAGATGAGGAAACTGAGGCACACAGAAGACTTTTTTTTTTTTTTTTTTTTTTTTTGAGACAGAGTCTCACTTTGTTGCCCAGGCTAGAGTGAGTGCCATGGCATCAGTCTAGCTCACAGCAACCTCAATTTCCTGGGCTCAAGCAATCCTGCTGCCTCAGCCTCCTGAGTAGCTGGGACTACAGGCATGCGCCACCATGCCCGGCTAATTTTTTCTATATGTATTAGTTGGCCAATTAATTTCTTTCTATTTATAGTAGAGACAGGGTCTCGCTCTTGCTTAGGCTAGTTTCGAACTCCTGACCTGGACTAATCCTCCCGCCTCGGCCTCTCAGAGTGCTAGGATTACAGGCATGAGCCACTGTGCCCTGCCGACACAGAAGTTTTAAGTAACTTACCTAAACCACTTTAACTAATAACTGGGGGAGACAGGTCTCAAATTCAGACAATATGGCCTCAAACTACCTGCTCTTAATTGCCTCCCTGTAGTGTCTCCATGCAGAGTCATGAGTTTGGTGGGGGTGAGGGAGCGGGAGTCCAGGACACAGGGAGGAGGGAACAAGAGGCCCGGAAGCAGCCAGCTGGGCTTGGGCACACCTCATGACCATCCCACGGCATAATCAGCTAAACCTTATACTGCTGCCTACTGTAACTAAAAATAAACCTGAGTCCTTCCAATAATCCCAGTGACTTACTGAAATTTAATCTGAATAACAAAAAGAAAAAATATATATATGACCCTACAAGTCACTAAGTCCATGTACAGGGGCACATCTTCCACTTACACACTCTGCCATGACCGACCATGGCCTAAAACACCATGCAGGCAAAGACTGGCAATTACAGTGAACATGGGTGAATTCAAAAAGTGGGCTGGTGATTGTGCCTGGAGTAACCTGCACAGGATAAGGACGATGATGCTAGCGAATTAGGACCAAGCAAATGAAATACTGGTAATTAAAAAAATCTGCAGGTATCACAAACAAATTATGGTATGTGTTTGTGTGGAGGTGTTTAGCCAAGTTGGAACGTAGTAAAGTTCCTTGTGTTTGAACGAAAATTGGCATGATGACCTCGTAACTCCCATGGAAAAAGAAAGTATGTTGGGGCAAGCTGCTTCACATTCTCTTTTCTTCTCAGCCCTCCTAAAGCCGTGTACAACTTAACAGAATCAGGTTCTCTTCTAGACAGATCCTGAAATTGGATTTTTAGCTGAAAATAGAGCTAAATGTCTCTAGATCAATATGGGAACATTAATTATAATTGTTATTTTTTAAAAAGGCAAAAAACTGAATGATATGCTTAATATTTCCTAGAAGTACGATGGGGGGCATACTAGATACTAATTTGGGGTGTTTTGTTTGTGATTATTTTAATGTGAACTGTCTAGGTCATTTATCTTCAGATGTTTCATACAATGAGTCCTGATTGAAAATGAAATCCTTGTCAATCTGGAAATCTTTAAAAAAAGAGAGACAGAGAACTGCTTTGGAACTACTCAAAGCTCCAAAAGCATTACCTGGAAAATTCCTCTTATAGATGAAAAAATATAGTGAGGTGTTTACTTTACATAATTCTACCCTTTTTTTTTTTTTTTTTTAAAAAGATATGAGTTCTTGCTCTGCTGCCTAGGCTGGAGTGTAGTGGCATGATCACAGCTCACTGTAACCTTGAGCTCCTGGGTTCAAGCCATCCCCTTGCCTTAGGTGTGCACGACCAGGCCAACCTAATTTTAGGGGGGGGTTAGAGACGAAGTCTTGCTATGTTGCCAGGGCTGACCTCAAACTCCTGACCTCAAGCGATCCTCCTGCCTTGGCTTCCCAATGTGCTGGGATCATAGTTGTGAGGCCACCACACCTAGCCTACATAATTCTCCCTTTTTAAAGGCACAAGTTCTTTTATTTTTTAATTATAATAATGAATTCAGAGTGTTTAATTATGGATTACAGTGCTCAAACTTATGTGACTGGGGGAAAAAAACAACAAAAACTCCTCACACGGAACATTGAGACTCACGCTCCTTGCTATGCTGCTCAAGAGCCAGCAGTGTTTCCCCTCTGTTCAGACACCTCAATTAAAAAAAGCATTTCAGGTGCACAGCACCAGTTTACTATCAGCAGACCTGATCCTACGACACTAAAACGTCACAACAGCACCTAGGACTCAGAGAAGCTCCAGAACTGAACGTGCCCAGGAAGAAGAACGAAGCATGGCACAGACCAGATCCTGTCCCAACCATCGCAGGCGAAATGACCAAATGTATGTGCTGGGATTTTGTTAGATCCAATACTACTTGAAATTATTGGCACATAGACTGAGGCTTAACAATCTTGAGACATAAAGACTTTAAATGTAATGAGACTTATTTTCACAGAATTTGACTTTTCTCTAGGGAAACACAGCAGCAAGGTGATAGGGAATATCACCAGACCTCCCAAAAGTTTTTATAAGGTTTGAAAAAGTGGCCGGGCGCGGTGGCTCAAGCCTGTAATCCTAGCACTCTGGGAGGCCGAGGTGGGTGAATCGTTTGAGCTCAGGAGTTCGAGACCAGCCTGAGCAAGAGCGAGACCCCATCTCTACTATAAATAGAAAGAAATTAATTGGCCAACTAATATATATAGAAAAAAAAATTAGCCGGGCATGGTGGTGCATGCTTGTAGTCCCAGTTACTCGGGAGGCTAAGGCAGCAGGATTGCTTGAGCCCAGGAGTTTGAGGTTGCTGTGAGCTAGGCTGACGCCACGGCACTCACTCTAGCCTGGGCAACAAAGCGAGACTGTCTCAAAAAAAAAAAAAAAAAGAAAGAAAAAGTGGGGTAGAAAGTTTAACTCCAAAAGCTTAACCGATTTTCAAACACTTGTAGATACATAATGACAGATCCTAAGGATTAACGTTGGCAGTGTTAAAAGTTGGCTAGAATGTCACAAGGCCAGTCCCTTAAGGACAGCACCACACATATGTCACCTGGACTACTGCATGAGTAAGTAGCATCCTGTGTTGTTTTCAGACTTGAAATCTCTGAAACAGGCTCCTTTTCTCTAATGAAAAAAAGGATGGGAAGGAGTACACCCATATGAGAGACAATAACCCAAACGACTTGTAATATTACTTGAGCTACTTACCAATGAAATCTACTGATTTGTCCAACCATGGCAAAATTTTCTCACAAAAGCTATCATTCACAGGCACTCGCAGGAAATGAGACTCAGGGATAAAGTCTGGCTTTGGACAGGTATTGCTGGCATTTAACACGTAACCAATCCCATTCTGCTGCATCAGCTCCTACGGAGAGACAGCAATTAAAATGACTAATAATTTACTACCATGATACGTTGAAAGAGTAAAATTATATGTAATGATAAAAATGACCAATTTCCTTAAAATAATCACAGTTTATCCACATCAGAGAAATCCCAAAATCCAGCAAAAATGACATCTAGAGACTTAAGTGCAAAGCAAAAACAATTTTAAGGACAAAAAAGGATGTTTAAAACAGTATACTTGAAGAACACATATCATTAATATTCACAACTCTCTATTATCTTCATTACTGCAGAGAGAAGTAGAATAAAGAATACAAAATAAAACAACAGTTTACATGAGTTTAGAATATATGCACACACAACAAGAACATATCCTTCCCAAGAACATGGTGGTTGTTCTCTAAGATATAATCCTAAGCATTCCTCTCACTCTAAATACTCTCTTTGAAGGCTGCATCTATTTCTATAGCTTTAATTATCAGCCCTACATGCTCATGATGTGTGCATGTGTGTGCACATACATGCATGTATATGTATGTATCTATCTCCCCTTAAATTTTTAACCATATTTCCATCTACCTATTGGACATCAGAATATTCCACAGGCCCTTCAAATTCAAAATGTCAGAAACTAAACATATTATCTTTTTCCCTTTTCTGCCCCAAACTCCTGTTTCCTCTCTGTAATTCCAAAATTAGTTTTGGGATCCAAATGGTTGCCAAATCCTTTTGGAATTATTAATACCTCTTCCATTTATCCTCTTCTCTCTGTTCCCATTCACTGCTCAGTGATCAATCCTCATCAAAATAACTAAAAAAGCCACCAAGGAGTTCTTAAAATCTGCAGTGGTTTTCTCTCCAAATCATATTCTGAACAAATTAGTAGTCTTTCTTTCTTTATTTTTTTTAGAGGTGGGGTGTCACTCTGTCATCCAGGCTGGAGTGCAGTGGTGTGATCATAGCTCACTGAAGCCTTGAACTCCTCGGCTCAAGTGAGCCTCCTACCACAGCCTCCTGAGTAGCTGGGACTATAGGAATGTGTCACCAAACCTGGCTAATTTTTAAAAAATATTTTTTTGTAGCGCCAGAGTCTCGCTATGTTGCCCAGGCTGGTCTCAAATTCCTGGGCTCAAGGGATCCTCCTGCCTCAGCTTCCCAAAGTGCTGGGATTACAGGTGTGAGCCACCATACCCAGCCTTAGAGTAGTCTTTCTTATAATTAAACATGGGCTAAGTGCTTTATCCATATTCTTTTACTTTCATTTCCTGCTCGGGTCCCTACAGCCCCAACACTGCCCCCACCCCATCACAGGTCCATCCACCACCCTCTGTGCTCACAAGGCCCTGAACTTCTTCCTGATGACTCTTCCCACTTTTCCTGCTTTGTTCAACCTTATCTATGAATTCTTTCCCACTGATGCATAATTACCCATTCATTTCTGTCCTTCCACAGTACTTTGTTCACATCATTAGTAAAACACCTAGCAGAGTGTGTTATCATTAACAGATAATTCTTATCTCCCTTGTTAAGTAATGAGGTAATGAGAGAGGTATTGGACTGAGTCTTGCCTGTTTTTCTGCCTTGCACCAGGTACGCAGTTACACTCACCAGGAGTCTGTTCAGCTGACATCCCTTCTACCAGGCAAGCCCACACAACCTCACTGCATTTAGTCATCCTGTTGCTGCCCACCCCACTGGAAATGTTCCAAGCCTGGAATAATTCTCTTATTCTGAACAACTTTGGTCATTTCTTCCTTTTCTTGGAATACTACCTTTTCTACAAATCTTTGCAACTACCTGAAAGACAATTAGTAATTTTCTTCCCATTTTACCCTCCTGAAATATGCCAGTTCCCTAATCTCTTCGTTTACCATTTGGCACAATAAATATATTCTATTTTACATAAAATGTAGACATAATAAATCCAGATGGTATGTGCAACCCTTTATCATCTCTGAGATGACAATGTCAAGAAATAGATTTTGGAACTAGGTGGGCTTCTCAGATTGACCAATACCTTTCAGCCACACCAGAGCCCCAGTCTTCTGATGGTCTTATGTGCTTCTGTTAGGTTAATAATCAGGCCATGAAGATCTTAATGGTGTTTACCACAACCTTTAAACTTTGTACATGTAGCAAAGGTGACGTTTGTTTTTCTATGGCTAAACCAAAGCTACACTGAGTTTATCCAGTACCAGCTGATGAACCACAGTATACAAAAACTGGTTCAGGATCTCCCAGGCAAGAAAAGGGACGGACCGGCCGGGCGCGGGGGCTCACGCCTGTAATCCTAGCACTCTGGGAGGCCGAGGCGGGAGGACTGCTCGAGCTCAGGAGTTCAAAACCAGCCTGAGCAAGAGCGAGACCCTGTCTCTACTATAAATAGAAAGAAATTAATTGGCCAACTAATATACATAGAAAAAATCAGCCGGGCATGGTGGCACATGCCTGTAGTCCCAGCTACTCAGGAGGCTGAGGCAGCAGGATTGCTTGAGCCCAGGAGTTTGAGGTTGCTGTGAGCTGCTGACGCCACGGCACTCATTCTAGCCTGGGCAACAAAGCAAGACTCTGTCTCAAAAAAAAAAAGAAAAAGAAAAAAGAAAAGGAACGGACCACTGGAGTTGAAGCAGCCTTTGAAGCCTTTCTCAGCAATAGATAAAGAAAGATGCCATGTTATATTTTTTTCTCCTTTTTACCAATGATACTACAGATTCATTAATTAAAAGTAAAGGGAAATAGTAATATCCCTTTCTGCCCAGTTCAATAATGAAGACGCCACAGAAATTTCTGAGAAAAGGAGTAACAGAGAAGGTGTTATCTAGTATATACAATTAAAAGACAATAGGCAATTCTCACTAAAGATGTGTTACAAGTCAATAATGACTGTTAGATTTGATTTTTCATAGAAAGACTACAACAATGTACACTTCTGACAAGTAGCCTAATAATGTACATAGAAATGACAACAATTTAATCAACCTATATTGGGTCGAAAGGTATTATTGAGCACCTTTGTTAGAAGCCTATTAATAATATATTATGATATTATGACACATGGTGCATATTAAGAAAATAGTAGCTAACATTTAATGAATGCTTACTATGTGCCAGATACTATGTCAAGCATTTAAATGGATTGTCTCATTTAATTCTCACAACCAATCTTTCATGTGGGTACTATTATTATCCTCATTTTACAAAAGAAAAAAACTGAGATTTAGAGAGGTAATGTGCTTCCAAAGTCACAGAGTTAGTAAGTGGTACAGTCAAGATTCAAATCCAAACATATCCATCTTCAGAATCTACCCTCTTAATCACCATATTCTACTAAACTTAAGTTCCTTCGAAAGCAAATTAGACAAAGCAATAAAGTAACCAGCCTACATAAATGTATTTTTTAAACTAAATGAAGTATTAGATGTTAAAGGTTTAATTTCATTCTTTTTTGCCCTTTTAAACTATAACAAATTAGAAGGCCTTTTCTTTTCTAGGTTAACTGGCTGAAGTTCTTAAGCAAATCACACCCAAATGCATCTACCACTTAGAGTTTCCAAAGAACTAGTGAAACACTATTGGTACAGAAGCCTTCTAGATAAGACTGTGCCCCAAATATTTTACAGTTGCCTTATTCCCATCTAATCTGACAGAAAAAATATACAAAGCAATCTGTCTTTCCCAAATCTTTCCAAAACATTTAACTTAGGTCATAGAAAAACAACTCCCTTCTCTCATTCATGTTTCATCCATGTACGTAATATTTTAATTAATGTACATAATTCTAATAACAAGTACACTGGCCTAAACAGGTTCAAGAACAAGCACAGCTGACTCCTGGTAAGTATATTCAAACAGTGGAGGCAGACGAACCACAGCAAGAGCCTACTGCTGGCGTGTGGCAGGCATTCGTTTGCTGAGTGCACGGCAAAGAGATGTTCCTGGACCTCTGAAGCCAGTTAAGAAAGTTTCATGTAACTATTCTATCAGCTTGCTTTCTTCATTATTTTTTCTTGATTTTTAAAAAATCAATGTACAGGCCGGGCGCGGTGGCTCAAGCCTGTAATCCTAGCTCTCTGGGAGGCCGAGGTGGGCGGATCATTTGAGCTCAGGAGTTTGAGACCAGCCTGAGCAAGAGCGAGACCCCATCTCTACTATAAATAGAAAGAAATTAATTGGCCAACTAAAATATATATAGAAAAAAATTAGCCGGGCATGGTGGCACATGCCTGTAGTCCCAGCTACTTGGGAGGCTGAGGCAGCAGGATTGCTTGAGCCCAGGAGTTTGAGGTTGCTGTGAGCTAGGCTGACGACATGGCACTCACTCTAGCCTGGGCAATAAAGTGAAACTCTGTCTCAAAAAAAAAAAAAAAAATCAATGTACATACAAATGGCTGAGAGGGCATCTTAATGTTTTTTGTTTCTGGTCTCGAACTCCTAGGCTCAAGAGATCCTCCCATCTCAGCTTCCCCAGGCAGCTGGGACCACTGGCACGCGCCACCAGGCCTGGCACATATTACTGTTTTTAATGTTAGAACTGAAATGGAACTGTAATTATGAAGAATGAGTCTATTTTATGGAATAATGATTGCTTGTATTCACAGATGGATGTCAATGACTTCTTACTAAATTATAAAGAGATATTTATATAATCCATTCAGTTTTTTTTTACCATGTTATATAAACCATACACAACTGAATACTTATTCTGTCTCATAATTAAGCATCATTAGGCTTCCAGAGAGCAGTCATCTTTTACTGTTAAATATGTAGCTCAACTTTGTGCTAAGTCTACTAATACATACTTTCTACTGATAAGATAATCATCCTTCTCTGGCCTTAAAATATCCTTCTGACACTTTGGCCTTGCAGTTCTTTGAACTCCTCACCTCAGCCACTCACTCTTGTGGGATCTAGCCTGGTCTCTGTCATTACCAATAACCACAAACCCTCTATAATGTCAATTCCATGCAATCCACCCTTGGACCACTCCTCCTCTCTCTGGCTCTTGTAACACCATACCCAGAATCCTTCAGTCCCTCCAGGACCTACAGTCTGATGGTTCTACCCACTTTTCTGTGCTTCATCCCCTGATGTCTGTCTTCCTTCCTTGCCCAACTTAACTCTGTGGTCAATCATTACAAGCACTCCCTTGCTTGTGCCCGCAACTCCCTCGCCTCCGTGTCACTACCTCACACTCGCTTGGCAGGATGACAACCTTAGTTAAATCTCAATCTCTGCCTACTCTCCATTTGCACCCCTGCAGCTGAACACGGCCAGAGAAAAACTCTCGACAATGCTAATGCTACCTCATCTTACTTTCAAGTCATGTTCCTCAGCAACTGCTATATTTCCCTAGTCCATTCACTTTCCCTCTCTCCTATATACCAATTCCATCCACTTCCCCTTTTCTTCAAACTCCCTTCTCTATGCATCCCCACTCATCCTCACTCTCAGCTGAAACATGATCTTATTTCCTATTACACTGGAGAAGTTGAAACAATCTGAAGCAAATTTTGACAGACTACCACCACCACCTTTACCCTTCAACCACACATGCACCTATACTCTGCATTCTTACCTGTTATTATGGATGAACTTTCCGTGCTCCTAAATCCCTCATGCTCAATAAATCCCATCCACTCTTACTGAAGGATATGGCTCTAGCTGTTCTCCCTTACTCCTACATCAATTTCTCACTCTACTGGGTCACTCTTCCTAGCCATAATCAAACAAACACTATTTCTCCCATCTTAAAAATATCCTCTCTCACTCTCCACTTCTCCCTGTAGCTATTACCCCATGTCTTTGTTCCTCTTATTACCAAAATTCCTTGAAAGAGCTGCTTATACTTGTTATCTTCAACTGCCCCCCTTCCATTATCTACTGAACCTATTCCCTTCTGGCTTTCACCCTCAACACGCTATCAGAACTGCTTGTGGATCACTAATGATAGTCACATTGGTAAATCCAATGGCCAATTCTTAGTCTTCATCTATCTTGACCTATAGGACCACTTGGCATTCTCGATTACTCCTTCCTCCTGAAGAACACTTTGTTTATTACTACTTTCATCAATATTTATCTATACCTTCAAATTATAGCCAGAATCTCACCATTGCTACCACCTTGATTCCAACCCACTACCATGTAGCCTCCTAACTGGCCTCCTTGCTTCAGTCTATTTTCAACACAGGAGGTAAAGTGATCCTAATAAAACCAAAGTCAGATCATGTTACTCCTCTGCTCAGAACCTTCCAACATCTCCCGTTTCTCTGAGTAAAAGCTTCTGTCTTTACAAGGCCTATGATGTCTTGTGAAGTCTTGATCTGCTCCCATTTCCTCTTTGACCACACTCCGCTCTTCCTCTGCCATTGTAGGTGTGCCGCATGCAGTCTTTGCCCTGGTGGCTTCTTCTGTCTGTACTACTCTTCCTCCAGAGAGTCAAACGGCTCACTCTTCGACCTCCTTCACATGTTTGCTCTAATGTCGCTATCTCAATGAGGCCTATCTTGACCACCCCATTTAATGACAACCCATATCCCTACAGGTAACTCCCTGGTCTTCTTACATTGTTTAAGTATAGTCTATTATACTATATAATTTACCTCTATTATGCTTACTGTCCAGTTTCTCTCCTCTAGAATGTGCACTCACAAAAGCAGAGATCGCTGTCTCATTTACCGATACATCCCCAGAACCCAGAACACTGTCTGGCATATAGTAGATGCTCAATAAGTGTTTGTTGAATGAAGATGTGAATGGACCATTATCCCTTAAAGTTACTAAAGTCAGGATCTAGTAACTAGTTTATTAGCATCTTTTAATGAAGAACCTTTGTATACTTTCCTGGCACATTTTCATTTTGCAAGTCATGGTAAAATGTCATTAACTTACATTCCATTCATTTCATAATTTGTAAAAAATAATTTTACTTGGGTTGAAAATTTTAGTTTCTCAAATTTATTAGGAGGTTTTCTGAGTAAATTAATTGCATAAGGAAAATTGTTGGGAGGTATGTTTACTTAAACAATTTTTATGGACATGGTAAATTGCATACAAGTGGCACTGGTTACAAATTACACTGTAACTATTAATATTTATTTTGAAATATAATCATCGAGGGCTTACTATGATCGAGGTACTCTGTAGGGGTGCTCTGGGACATAAAAAGCAAGTGTTCCACTGAGGGATAAACAGTCTACAGGCAGATATAAGGCAGCTGCACAAATATCGACGGATACAAAGAGGTATCTGAGCACTGGAAAAGAGGAGCAAAGCCAAAGGGAAAGATTCTGAGAGGACCATTTATAATGGGAACTAAAGTTTTCATCTGAAGCTCAGATGGGGGTAGAGGCATTCTGGATGGAGTGGAGAAAATGAATAAAGACAAAGGAAAGTACGGAAGTATCTGGGGCACACTCATTAGTCTAGTATGTTCAGACAACGAGAGAGGAAGAGAACAGAAGAGGTAAGAACTGAAAAGACAGAATTAGATTGTACAGGGTCTTAGATATCTAGCTAAAGAGTTTTAATGCCAAGCCACAGAATTTATGTCAAATGTCATAATGAGAAGGCCGAACAATGTATTAAAGCAAACTCCTAAAGACCTTATTAGAAACAATTCATTAGTAGTTAATGTGGAATCTCAGTGTGGCATGGAATAATGAAAAGTATGTGGGAACTGGCCCCGGAAAAACCAGAGCCAGTCCAGCATATTACTGTTCATTACCTGAATGATCTTGGCTTTAACTTCCTCACCTGTCAAGTAGAGCTAATGACATGGATTTTGTCATGCCAGTAAGAGGATAAAGTGTCTGACACACAATAGTAAGTCTTATTAAATGTTAGCTTCTGTATTGTATCTTATTTTAAAAATAGCTTGTAAAGCTGGTATGTGGACTATATCTCAATATGGCTGTTACAAAAAAAAAGTCTGCGATGTGTATTTTTCACTAACCCAAACTGTCCTTTCTCCTAAATGGTGCTAAGCAGGGAAATCACACTGAATATATCAGGCCAGGTTCATCTGCAAAGTGGAACACATGACCCCTAAGAATTTTTAAATGGCTTCTGTATTCAACATACAATTAAGTAAATTTTCAAAGGCAATAATCTATGAGTCAAAAAAAAATTTTTTTCATTTTATTTATTTTTGTTTCCCTCATACCGCATCAACAGAAAATAATTTTATTTTTTATTATGATTTCCACTCATTATTTTCCTCTTTAGAAGTTTCTCTCTTCTTTATTTTTTGGGGGGGGGACAGAGTCTCACTCTGTTGCCCAAGCTAGAGTGCTGTGGCATCAACTCAGCTCGCAGTAACCTCAAACTCCTGGGCTCAAGCAATGCTCCTGTCTCAGCTTCCCAAGTAGCTGGGACTACAGATGCATGCCACCATGCCTGGCTAATTTTTTCTATTTTTAATAGAGATGGGGTCTTACTATTACTTAGGCTGGTCTCAAGCTCCTGAGCTCAAGCAATCTTCCCACCTCAGCCTCCCAGAGTGCCTCAGCCTCCCAGACTGCTAGGATTATAGGCGTGAGCCACCTCGCCCAGCCAAAGTTTCTCTCTTCTAAACCCTGACATAAACTTTCCCCTGTAGTTGGAATAGTTTCTAAATATGGGCTCTACGATCTGCTGATGCAGACTGTGGAGTAATACATGGAGTACAGGTTAACATATGGCCCTCATAAAACTGCCCTGTTTGGTCAAGTTCCTCGTGTTCAGCTGGGCTGAGGACAGAGGAGCCCATTAAATCACTGAGGGAACTGCAATTCTAGATAAGAGAATTATAATTATTCTTTCTGAAGTCAGCTCCGCAACTAACTGTATATCTGCCACTCTATTTGCCTTCAAAACTGACCACAAGTCCCACTTACACCATCAAGCCTTCCTCAAACAAAACCCACCATGTACCTACCACTCACCCTGGTGTCCTGCATACTCTACCCTATGATGACAACAATGATGAGTGTCCCCTGTGGACTGAGAACTGTACTGGATGCTTAGAGTATGTCATTTCATTTGAACATCACAGGGACACTAGAAGGCAGGAGGTATTGCAAGTGTGCAGGTAAAGAAATCAAGATCTAGTCACCTGGCTAAAGTGATATGGCTGGCAAGGTGGAGAAATGGGATGCAAAACTGTCCACTTCCAAGCTGGCTTCTGAACCATCACACCATGTTGCCCCAGCACTGGGCTCTATCTGGTTTGTCATGTGGATTGTTGTTTAATGAATAGGTCTTGTCTAACCAACCAACTTGCACACTGGTGTGCTAAGCATAGTGGACACTTAATAAATATTTTTATTGATAATTTTAATGGCCTTTTGTCTTCCTAGATCATATAGTGTTCTTGGAAACCCTGAAAACATTATTTGGTTGTATTGTGTCTAAGCTATTGTCTGACCCTCATAAGACAAAAAAGAAAGCAGCAGTAGTCCTAGTGGCAAGGCAGAATAATAAGGCAGCATAGGAAAACCAATTTTGGCCGGGCACAGTGGCTCACGTCTATAATCCTAGCACTCTGGGAGGCCGAAGTGAGAGGATCGCTCAAGGTCAGGAGTTTGAGACCAGCCTGACCAAGAGTGAGACCCCATCTCAACTAAAAATAGAAAGAAATTAGCCAGACAACTAAATATCTATATAGAACAAATTAGCCCGGCATGGTGGCGCATGCCTGTAGTCCCAGTTACTTGGGAGCCTGAGGCAGAAGGATTGCTTGAGCCCAGGAGTTTGACGTTGCTGTGAGCTAAGCTGACGCCACGGCACTCTAGCCAGGGTAACAGAACAAGACTCTGTCTCAAAAAAAACAAAAAAAAAAAAACAAAAAAAAACAATTTTACATGTTAAACAGCTGGAATAAGGAGCTACACAAAGAATGTTGACAGTAGATTGTTCAAATGGAGAAGGAGGGACAGTAAAAGTGCTTTAGAAAAGAAGCCGGAGTGGTTCATCTCAGATACAGTTCTGGCTTAGTAACTACTCAAAATAGGTAATTCCGTCACACATTTCATGTACTTAAGTGTGAAACAAAAGTCCCTATTTGAAATTTTAAGTGATAAGAATGAAAAACGATCAAGAACTTTTGTCTTTCACATAATAAAACTAGAGATTCTTTCTCAAATCCCACTCATTTCAGATATGAACTGGGCATCCACAAATGACTTTCAGTACAATAAGCTGCTCCCATTTCAGCTCTAGCATAAAGGCTAGAGGATGAAAGCACAGAGTGTTGAGAAACAAAAGTACAGTTGTGAGGGAAAAGGAAATAAAAGTATGCTTTTGCTACCAATGACTTCTTACAGTCTTTTGTAAAAGAACCATGTCTTTAAAACATCAGTAAAAATTAATACATGCTGACAGTTCTGACCTACACTGTCTAATAAGGAGGCCATAAGCCACACATGGCTATTGAGCACCTAAAACATGACTAGTCCAAATTGAGATGTGTAGCAATTCTAAAATACACACCAAATTTGAAGGATAGTATCAAAAAATGTAAAATATCTCAATAATCTTTTATACTGATTCCATGTTGAAATGATATTATTTTAGATATACTGGGCTAAATATGTTATTAAAATTAATTTCACTTGTTTCTTTTTACTTTTAAAAGCTACTGGAAAATTTTACATTATGTATGTGGCTTGCATTATGTTTCTTCTGAATAGTACTGGTAAAGAAGATGCTGTGGAAAAACCAGCCAGGGGAAAAAAATATCAACTGTGATTCAATAGACTTAAGATTTGTCAGTCCTTTAAACCGGCCTGCTAAAGAGATTTCCTTTCTCCAGAAGATGGGTATTTTTGGTGTTATATATACTTAAGACTTAAAATGAGAGCAGCTTGGGTTTACATATGATCTCTGCCACTGACCAACTCTGAAGTCAGTGACACAATCTAGGGTAAGTAACAAGGGCAAACCTACCTCCTAATCTTATTATGAAGGTTAAATCAATAATATAAATAATATAAATATATAATAATATAAAGAACCTAGCATTTTAAATGGTAAATATTATGATCCTCCGAAGAAAATTTCTGTGACATGCCTTTAAAACATATGTTGGTGGCACTTCATTTAAAAAAAAAGGACTAATTAAACTAGTGGCCTCGTGGTTGCTGTTTTTAAAGACTGAAACTTCTGAATTTTAATAAAACAGACTGTACTGTTAGGGACAATTATAAAATCTTCATATTTAGAGATCTTTAAGAAGAAAAGAAGTTTATCAGGCAATGTTTGCTGTAACTGAAAGAAAAAAGTTTAAAAAAAGAAGATCTGAATGTGCCATTTAATGCCAAAAGTAACAAAAATAATCTATAACACAATTATCTGTGGAATGGCCTGCTGACTGACTGGTTAAGGTTTATTAGTATTAACAGGATTCTTAACCAGGAATTTTATTTTATTTTCTGATCTAGGGATTAAATAAATCATCTCCAGCTTTGCCCCAGGAATGTGTGCAACTTTAGGAAATTAATCTTGCTTTCTGTTACATAGTTTGCTATCTCTAAAGAGAATTAGTAATAATCACATGCTCAATGGCATTGTGACCCTATCAGAAAGGCTCAGTACAAGAATGAGCTATCAACTCAAATAGGCAGATCACACAGTAAGAACAGACATATTAACAACACAGTGTTGGGGCAGTTTTGAGAACAACAACAACAAAAAGAATGTCTCATTGCTGCCCAATGATAGGGTATCCAAATCCCTGCTTTTCATGTGCTAAAAGAAAAAAAGTCAATCTAGAAGTTTATAGTCAGCCCAATTCTTCTAGTTAATCACGGAGAAAATGTTAAGAGGTACTCCCCTTTATACAGGAAAGCAGCAATTGTAAATCACCAATAGTTGAATTAAGATTTCAGATTGCTTTTTCAATTAGCAGTAATATAAATTAAGAGGTTTTGGAGGAAAAAAATCACTTTTCTAGGCAGTAAGAGCACTGTTTTATAGCACTATTGGTTACAAGTATATAAACTGTGGAGTTAGACTGTGGTTCTCCTGTTATGCTCGTACCCTTCTATACAAAGGCCTCAATTCAATGTGTTCCTCCGTCAGAGCACACCTTGTCCAGTGCAGCCCATGTCACTTCACCAAGAATCCATGCTCCTCCCTCTTTTTCAACCAAACTGCTCCAGTAGTCATTAGCCAAGGGAGGCTGGCAGTGCACACTTTTAGCCTTTGTCCTCCCGTCTTTCTATCACCTCGTCCCACCCCTCCAGCTACTAGTCACCATGAGGACCTTCCTCAATTCAAGACGACCTGAGACCCTTTCTCATCTGCTGCAGTACATAAATAAGTTCCCAAATGTGACATAACTTAGGAAGTATTAGCCTTCCTTAGCGTGCCCAATTATTATAATAAAACAATTAATACCCTAAGAAAATAAGGCTGAACTTCTGAAAATGCCTGTTCTATTTCAGGTCTCTTGGACCTGTTAGGAATAAGCAAATATGACAAAGGTTTAGGTTCCCTGTGGCAATAAATAACATCAAACAAATTAACACTCCAAAAGATGATGCAACTGCTTAACTGGGCAGTCACACTGAGAGTGGTGCAATAACTTCCTTTCTGGAATTATGGTGTGTTTCAAATGACATAATGGGCAATTGCAGTTTTTGTCCAGCTGCTAACGATAAACTCGGCAATGAAGGATTTTTCAAAGTACCCACCTTGTTGAGGACATCTCGCTGGCAGCCAAGATAAAGATTGGGAAGAATTCGAGTTGGCCCAATGTTGGCAACAGGTAAGCAAGGCTGAGAAATGCAGGTAGGGACTAGAGTGGATTTTCCTTCACAGAGGCCAGGGAAACAACGAGAGAACTCAGCAAACCCACCTAAGAATAAATATTATAAAATTATGCCAGGCACAAAGGAAAAACCAGCTTTCTGTGAACTACTCAGCTACAACTGTTTAAAACAGAAAAATCAAAGCACTCAGATGCAGGTGGATACCACTGCACACATACTCCTTTGTACAGCTGCTGGAGTATATTCTAACATGTGTGAAGTATATTCCAGCACCGAGCCTTGAGCCTGGGCTTGTAAGGCTCCAATAGGGACACTCAAGCCCTGAAGGCACTTCAAGGCTACTCCCTCCTTTCTGAAACATTCTCTTCATTCTCACATATTTTACAATGTTGGCTCCCCACTCCTCACACTCCATGCAGACATTTTTTGAGGACTATAAAGAAAATTTAAATTCAGTAGCAAGTAGCCAAGCCAATCATCCACAGAAGCAAAAAGGAGATGTAAAAAAAATGTGAATTGAAGCTCAATGTCACTTCTTCAAAATAAAATTGATCAAGTTAAACATTCTTTTTAGAATTAACTTTCAATCTTCCTACCATATGCATTTTTTAATCTCAGAGGTATCACACATATACTCACCCTTAACTCTTACAAATATCCTCTCTATCCAGCACTTGGGATTCCCTGGGCAGTTTGTCAAGGTCCCCATAATTTCTGTCAAATCCCCATGATTTCTGGAGCTCTCCCATTCATTTCACTAACACTATAAAGAAGTGTTGACAGACCTAATTGCTGAGGGGACAGGAATGCCTGTGGCAAGATTTTTGGACTCAGAATTGGAAGAATTCAGTTTTTTTCTGTTTTGCCCTAATAATGATCCGCTCTATGACCTTCCTTAAGTCACAATCTTGCCACCACTCAGTGGAGAAAAATCTATGTGGTCAGAGGAGACACTCTCACCCTCTTTGGGAAGAGAAAAAAATGAATAAGGTCTCCTTTGGGGTTTCTAATCTAAATTTTCCTTGCTACCCAAATAGAAACACAGGAATCAAATAGATTCTGATAAATTTTCAGATAACTCCTTTGCTATCCAAACCCTCCCTAACTCACTTTAAAATCTGAACTCAGGAACCAAGGAGATTTGGACTATAGGGGATACTTGTATATTTTTAATAATATTAAATTTAAGAACAAGTAACATTTTCATACTTATTAGAAGATGGTACAACCTTACTTTTACTTTGTTAAATGAGCCTTGAATCTCACTAGATTCAAGACCCTAGAATCTCACTAAAGTATTTATCTCCATCTCTTTGAGTTACATTGTATTAGACTCAACCCCATTCCCCATTATTATCCCCTGTATTATGTTCATGTCAAGAATAACTCAGCCGGACACCTGTCTCTACTGTCCGTGCTCAGTACAGGGTCCCTGATGCACGAGGCTGACAGCTATGCCACCTGCAAAATGTAAGACAGTGCATTCCTGGCCTCCAACCTGACTAGGTATCTGTACCTTTTATTCACTCAAAAGCAATTAAAGTTCTTAATCTTATTTAATTTCTTAAGGTAATCTGATAGAATAAGTGGACTTATTAGAGAAATCACAAATTCCTTTGTGTGACAGGCCCTTAGGATCTGTACCTATACAGTTTCATGGATTCATTTCTTACCATTTCCAATCATGACCTCCAGCCACACAAAACTCATTGTTATTTCACACTGCCATGCTGTTCTCTTGTCCAAGAATGCCATCCCTACCCATCCCAGGCATGTACTCATGGAAGCCACAGTACACACAGCATACGCTCTGTACACACACAAGCCACATGATCACACAGCAGAGAAAGTAAGAGCACAGCTCTTATACCTGAGTCCATGTCCTGGCTTCACCCCTTTTCAGTTGTTTGATTTGGTCAAGTTACTTAACTCCTCTGACTCCTAGTTTCCTCATCTATAAAATGAGGATAATGATATAATGATCATTCCTACTTCACATAGTTGTTGAGGGGAATCGGTTAATACATCTAAAGTATTTTGTGCCTGGCACATAGGTATCAGTGATTACTATTTCATTATAGTGATCGTACATTCTGGACTCAGCGTCATCTGCAAGGCCTTCCTCTATCCTTGATCTTGCAGCTAACTGTTTAGGATTCACCTGAGACTTGAAGTGAAAAAAGGAATGCTTCTAAGGTTACATTTCCCAAAGTGAAGTGTCCTCCAGAGCGCCGGTGTCCTGCAAAAAGCTGACAGATGGGACATTGGTCCAAAAAGAGAAATACTATATATCATATCTCCCTGGGAGAGTCATAGCACATATTAACATACTAAAGCCTCCAAAAAGTATCTTCAAAGAAACTGGTTTAATTTATTTAAGTCAAATAAATTTCCACCAACTTATGACCATGGAATTCTCCCTGAAATACATTAACAGTTAGTGGAATTAACACTTATGGAAATGCTATACAAGGGCCACTGCAACTACTGAGTCAATTAGAAGTTCTACACCTATGAGTATAACCACAAATTATCTCAAAAGAAGGGGTCAGCCAATATTGGTACATGAATGCCCACTGTTTAGGACTTATAATTTTGTTCTATTAGTGTTTTATTCCTTTTCGATCTAATTGGACAATATAGTTATTATTTAAGGTCAGGTTTTCCCCCCAAGGCTGTTCTTGTAACTATAGATGTTAAAGACTCTCATCATTCTTTGCTTACCCTACACCTACCCAACATTAACAACTGACAGGCACTATTTTATTATAATTTAATTGTAGGACTTAAATTTTGACTTTTGTTAATTTATATAGTTCTAGTCATTCTCTAAAAAACTGTTTTCATATTTTTTTTTCCTTTTCTGGTTCCAAAAGAGTTCGTGGGATGGTCTGTTATTTAAATCCAACAAAACAATATTCCAGTAAATGTTCTTAAAAAAAGAGAAACCAGAGAATCCAAAGAAACTCCACTTGAATTCCCTTTTAAATTTAGAAGTAACCATTTTTATAAATTAGTAATCATAAAACGTACTGAATAATTAACATGTGACAACCATTGTTCTAAGCACTTCACAAGTATTTATTTAATCACAACTGTCCTATGAGGCAGGTGTTACTACTAGTCCCATTTATAGATAACAAAATAGAGGTTTGGGATTACATCGTGTAATAACCAGAAGAGCTAGGTTATACATCTACTTCTCTAAATCCTATGGAGTTAATTTCAACTCTCCCTTGGATGCAGGGACAGCCTTGCTGATATCTGTGGGGTCCTGGCCTCACCAGCTGTGACCTGCCAGTTCTCAGTACCAGACTAAAAAGGCCATGGCCCTCTCCCTAACTGACGCAAGAGCCTTGCTTCCCTAAAGCTATATAGCTCAAACGCTTTGATGAGGGAAAAGAAAAGGAAGATCTGACATGACCAGAGTAATGAGAGTCTCTTTAACTGCACTTTGCATGAAACCAGTAACAAAGTTTACAGATGAACTAGCTGAAATGTAAATATAGACACTGGTTTGTTCATAATCACAGTTTGCAAGCTGGCAGTAAAGCTGAAGCTATGTCTTGGCTTTCAGGCCATCCTCCACAGAACAACTTTCAGAAGGGATATAATTCTGCAACAGTCATAAACTGAGTCATCAGCCTGGCAGTTCAAGGTCCATCACTATCATTAATTAGTACAGTCATCCTAGATGACTTTAACTTCAGTGGACCTCAAAAGTAACTGTGGCTCTAGAAAATTCTAAGACAAGGGAACAGAAATAAATGAGAGAAACTATTGTTCAGTCTCAAAACAAAACCAAAAAACCAACCAAACAATACTACACTATAAAACATATTATAAAACAAAAACAAACCTTCTCCACAAATCTTTTCAACTAACATCTAGAACAAACTCAAATAAGACAAATATTTTAAAACGTTTAACAGATTTCACTGAAATCGGAGCATTCATGTAACACTCAGTTTGGCTTGAAAATTGTCCCAAACTGTGGATCCCACTTTCTTCCAGAAAACACTACCTCAGCCAGAGTACATTTTCCCTGATCTTTATCTATGACAATGTTCCACTCTGCTGACATCCTCCTTCATTGACAGTTTTTTCCATTCACTGACCTTTCATTCACTGTTGTACTCTACTGACTCCAGTTTCATTTCATTAATTAACAACAGATGAGACACTGCTTGATTTCCCCTGAACTCTTGAAAAACTATCTGTGGCCTCACCAGCAACCCAGTTTTGAAATATGTCTAGAATGTCCCTCTTCCTTTCATCGGTTCTCTTACAAACAAGATCTACATCAGAAGAAAAGTGCAATTCATTTACGTAAACTTTCTGTTACAAATGGCTGATACAGACACAGAACACAGCATCGTCTTATCTGTCCTTGTCATAACTCTGCCGTCCCATGGACTGCAAGTTAGATTCCATTACAAGACGTCACATCAGTTGATTATCTGCTGTTTGATGTAAAAAACAGTATTGAAAAACTGAAAAGTTTCTTGAAAAGTTTTCAAATTTTTTTTAGAGTTGTTCAAGGACTTGACTCACTGTCCAATATTGCCAAGTTTCTCTAATCCCTAAATTTTATGCTCTTTATCATCTAGGAATGCAAAAACAGACAGTTGTAGTAACCCACATGTGTTTCCCTAATGTAGACCTAAACCTAAGAATGGTTGCATCCACTATTCCCCCCTACTCTGGAAATACTTCTGTTAAGATGAAAGAAGACACAGACACCTCCAGCCTGCTGAGAACCAGGGATGGGCAGTCTCAGCTGACAGAGATGTGTCTTGGCCTCCACAGATATGGGCGCATGGGCAGACAGACTGCAATGCTGAAATCTGTTTGTCAGTCTTCCACAAATCCAACCAAAAGAATGCATGTTTATAAACAAAAACATACATATTACTTTGGACAGAGAAAACATTTGGTATAGCTTCTAAGGCATTCATAATTAAGATACCATTTTATTCTAATTCAGCCACAAAAACACTTTTTCCCTTAAGAGCACCTCCTTCACAATTCCAATCATAAATACTATTTTCTGTAAAAGCCAATGTGAACCAACATTCCATGGGGCGGGGGATGGAAATCTGCCAAGTAAAATAAAATACACAGAAAAACTTTACTAAACAATTCCAATTAGTCACTCTCTTCTCTTTCCTCTCATCCATGCAATCAGTTATAAATCATAGGGTATTTTCTTTAAAATTAAAGAACATTTATGTAATAAACAAAAGTAGCACATTACTACAGCTTAGTGATAGTTCTTAAAATATTTTTATGGCCCAAATTCTAAAAATAGGTCTCTATCCTTTTAGTCAAACTATAGACAAATGGCAATTCCATTATTTTAAAGGTGGTTCCCTACAGGGAGAGACAGAGGACTTTTCCACTTAAATGCTTTCATTCAAATAGGTAGCAAGTCTTCAGAGCTTTATCAGTCCAATCGACAGAGCTGCCCAAAGTGGGAAGGTAGAATTAAAGAGAACTCTCCTGCCCCATATTGTGAATGAATTCCATGGTTATACACAGAGATAGTATTGATACAAAGCACTGCTTTATGAAGGACATTTTTCTAAAAAGTCACATGCAAATTTAAATTTTGTGCTTTAAATCATTTGCCTATAGTTCATATGGTTTCATAGTTTTTAAAACTATGTAGTTAAATCCTTTTGTAGTTCTCATGTAGTTTAATCCTTTTGTAAAACAAAAAAAATCTCCCTTTCCGTGACATAAACACAATCCTTTCATGTGTTTATTTTAAAATATATATGACGAAAGGCTAGAGTACACCTGTACCATAAAGAACAGCTCTCTCTACACTGAAAATAAAGTCTGTTGCCTTACTATTGCATAAAGGAGACAACTCCAATATTAAAAATTGAAAATCTGAAAATGTTTATTTCACAATATAAGTATTTTAATTGCTCTTAAGAGTAATTCTTTTAGGTCTTAATCTGGAGTGACTGATTCAGGCAACTTTGCTCTCTAGACACTCAAAAACAGACTCAAGGATGGTTACAGTTCTTCCAGGGTCAGTAGACTGTATGGAGAATTAAAACTACTTGAAGAAAAGAAAAAGAAAAAGAAAAAGAAAAAGAAAAAGAAAAAGAAAAAGAAAAAGAAAGGCAACATAATTTTGTACTCCTAAAGAAAGCAAAAGAGGCGCGGTGGCTCACGCCTGTAATCCTAGCACTCTGGGAGGCCGAGGCGGGTGGATTGCTTGAGGTCAGGAGTTCAAAACCAGCCTGAGCAGGAGCAAGACCCCGTCTCTACTATAAATAGAAAGAAATTAATTGGCCAACTAATATATATAGAAAAAATTAGCTGGGCATAGTGGCTCATGCCTGTAGTTCCAGCTACTTGGGAGGCTAAGGCAGAAGGATCACTTGAGCCCAGGAGTTTGAGGTTGCTGTGAGCTAGGCTAACACCACAGCACTCACTCTAGCCTGGGCAACAAAGCGAGACTCTGTCTCAAAACAACAAAAAAAAACTCGAAAGCAAAAAAAATAATGCAACTGTAATTTTTCAACGTACATATTTTGGTCTATGTAAGCTAAGCCACACAGGTTTGATAAAATCATTTCTGGGAGGGTAGAGAGCATGGCCTATTTTTCACAACATCAACAACATTCTGCCTATTTTCCATATAGCCAACCCTCCACTGAGCAGCACTGAAGAGAAAAATCCCAAGTGATCCAAAACATTAATTTTAAGCTCTTATTCCATCCACCCCCTATCTACTGGAGCACAGACCAAGAGTAAAGTGGACAGAGATGAACTTCTCTGGAGATCCTTCTGGAAGCCTGACAAGTAGCCTACATGTCATAAAACTTGTCCTACAAATGAGACGTTCAAGAAATCTCACCCTATATGAAACAACTCTATTATATGACACAGTTGGAGCATGGAAAGATCCATGCAATCTAATTTTGGGGTTAATAGTTACTATATACACAACAAATGAATCAAAAATTTTGAAAGTATTAACATACAAATCACTAAACACTAAAATAATGCAACTTGTAATTTCTTGTGATTTTATTGTTTTTCAGGATAATGTTATCTAAATCAACTCAACTGGCAAAATCCAGAAGTGTTATTTAAGAAAAAGTTCTCAGAAGATGTAGAGTGATAGCTATTTTACTGATCTTTCAACCTGGCAATACATAACTATGCCCAGAAACTCCTCCTCTTAAAACAAACACACATCCCATATGACTTGAAATAAATGAAAAAAAACGAAGAAAAGAAGTTTAATTCAATTATATATATATAAAAAAAACTCCACGCACACAGCCAGGACTCAATAAATACCCTCATAGAAATAAAGATTATTCTAAAGAGTGCAACCAGAATAACCAATCAGAAGGAAGACAGCCAG
>VSMD01020507.1:0-110860 GCA_008750895.1 Mirza zaza
GCTTGGGACGCTGTCAGGGGCTCACAGAAACATTTTAATTTCCTTTAAAATAACAAGGAACAGATGAAGATAATCCAGCCTAAGTTATATCCAGTTTTATATCAATGCAGTCGTAAAACAGGACTTTTAATATATTTTTATCGAGGAGGGACTCAAAAAGGCAAAAGCGCCCAGGCCCACAGAAGCCTGAAGGTGACACTTGGGTAGGACTGTTTTCATTTCATGGAGAATGAAACCCAGACTGAGGTTGCAAACCTTTCTCAATCCAAACTCTAATTTATAGTCTGTGGACTCCACTGTGTTGCCCTGTTCCTGCTTCTTAGCATTCACTTTTAAAAGCATTATTCTTCAACATCTGAGTACAGCTTTATTATTATTTTATTCTCCTTAAGAGGAGCAGGGTGTTTACAAAATCCCGCTCTTTCCTTTTACAACGGCCCCTACAAGCACGTAATTTTGCACGAGCTCTGCATTGATGACCATGTGGTTTTTGTACACTATAAATACTTAGCAGCACATGGTGATGTCTGGTCTGCACCTATTAGCAGAGAAAGTAATAGTCTTAATGGGGGAAAGTCTATGAAATAAGAAATAAGTCTTCGTTTATGCTTGTGTTGTAGCCAGCTAATGAATCTTAACCCTGTTAGCAACCGCATGATGGAATCAGACTTTTTTTTCCCTTCTATTTTAGTACCAGACTCAAGAACCTGAAGACATGCCTGTTTTCAAACATCTCTCTAAAAATTTAATTTCCGATTGAATTTGAATCACAAAATAGAAAGATGGAGGCTAGGTGGGCAAAAAGTAGGTTGGGAAATAAAAACTCAATACAGCTAAGTTTCTGGCTCCTAGGAGCTCCTGCCTTTTAATTCCTGGGCCAGGCCATAATTCAGGAATTGGCATGCTTTTGCTGCAAAGGACCAGATAGTAAAACTATCAGGTTTTGTGGACGTACTGTCTTTGTCGCAATTGCTAATTTCTGCTCTTACAGCACAAAGGCAGCCATAGCTGTTGCAGAAACACATGAGCGTAGCTATGTGCCAATAAAACTTTATTTACAAAAGCAAGCGGTAGGCTGGATGTAACCAAGGGGCCACAGTTCACCAATCCCCGGTCGTAGATCTGGCTGCCATTCACGGTTCAGATCATTCCATGGGTTGAACCCACAAGTCTTGGTGTTTGATTTGCTCCTCCCTGCGGCTTCCAATCCCCTTACGGTGGGGCCCTGACTTCTCTTGGGACATCACATCTTCCACACCTTGAACACTCTGGCCTTCCTCTCTCTTCTCCAGACAAACCAAGGTCAATTTCTACTTTATTTCCTCTGTCCTTGCTGGGCCCTCTCTCTAGAACAGGGTCACCAGAGTTCAACAAATAAAAATACAGGATGTGCAGTTAAATTTAATTTCAGATAAACAACTAATAATTCTTTTAGTGTAAATACATCCTATGTAATATTTGGGACATACTTGTACTAAAAAAATTTTACTGTTTATGTGCAAGTCACATGTAACTGGACGCCTGCATTTCACTAGAAATCCCTAGAATCTTGAGTCTGACTTGCCTGCTGGCTTCTAGTTTACCAGGCGAATGTGTTATCCTCACAGCATCCTTTGCCGCCTGCCCTATGTAGTTGGTTTCCCCTTCTGAGCATTTGATCACTCTAGCTGCCTTATTTTCTTCTTATCTGAAATTATCTTATTTATATGTTCACCTGACTAATAATATCTTTCTCTCCATGAGAGCAGGGGCCTTACCGTTTTTATTCCCTAATATATGCCAAATGCCTCGAAAGGTCCCTGGCACATAGTAGGTCTTCAATAGCATTTGTTGAATGAGTGAATGAATGAATGAATGACTTTCAAAGTCATATTTACGCCAAGGCTAAGTATGCCCCAAAGGGCTGAGAACGTGAATAAAACTAGCATCCACTGAGTCCCATGTGTAAAGCAAACACATGCACACGCTCTTTGAATTTCATTACATGGGAACACTAATAAAAACAGAGGGAAAAACCTGGCCCATGTGGCAAGGAAAAGCCATATCACTTTGGCATCGTTGACTAAGTAACTTCTTCTTTTAGGTAAATTCTTAGCAACTACAAAATATGCCAAGTCAGGTTCTCAAAATAAGTGGCTTTGAAAACAAAATAAAGTCGAGTGAAACCAAACAAATGAGTTAGCCCAGGCTTCATTTTTCCAGAATTCTCTGTTCTCAACACAGGATAAAACAGTGAATCCACTTTACCCTGTGCCTGCTGAGAATTCAGTTTGCCACATTGGCTAACTTTCTTTCCCTCTTCCCTGGCTTGGTCTGGAATATCTATCATTTTCTCTTTGGAGGTTTGTGCTTTCCGATCTGAAAAAGCCAAGATGTGGAGGAAACAAAGGCACATCACTAAGTCCGAAAAGGATATGTGCTGGAGGTTTCCACCCATATGGCATTCTGGAAAAGGCAAAACTGTGGAGACAGAGAGAAGATCATCGGTTGCCAGGCATTAGGAGGGAGAGAAGGATTAGTAGGCAGGGGACAGAGAGATTTTAGGGCAGGGAAACTACTCTGTGTGATACTATAATAGTGAGTACATGTCATTGTCCGTTTGTCCAGACCCATAGAATGTCGCCCCTTTATCTATCCATGGGTGTTTGCTCCAAGGTGTTCAGTGGATGCTTGAAACTGGGCAATACAAACGCTTTATACACTATGTTGTTTCCTAAACATACATACCTGTGATAAAAGTTAATTTATAAATTGGGCAAAGTAGGAGATGAATAATAACCAACAATGAAATAGAGTAATTACAATAACACGTTGTAATAAAAGTTGTCTGAATGTGATCTCTCTCTTAAAATATCGTATTGTGCTGTACTCACCTATTTTTGTGCCACAGTTAACGGAGGGGAGCTGAAACCTCAGAAACTGAAATCACAAGTAAGGGGGGCTGTAGCACACCAAGAGTGAACCCTGAAACTGTGGACTTTGAGGGACACTGATGTGACAGTGCAGGTTCATTCATTGGTACCCTGGTGCGCAGGGTTGACAGTGGATAGAGGCAGTGCACGGATGGGGTGAGGAGCACATGGGGAATCTCTCCACCCTCAGCACAGGTTTACTGTGAACCTAAAACTTCTCTGAAAACTACACTCATAAAAAAGGAAAAAGCCACGAAGCCACGTTTTCTGATCTGGTTTCTTTGTGTGGGGAGGGTGTGTCAGCACACTGCCACTGCATTCAGAAATGTGACTGTGCTCACACCTGTTCAGTTTGATTTGTCACTGCTGTTGCCCAAAGTGGGTGCCCCGTCCTTTGGTGGCCCGGTGCCCACAAAATCACATATAAAGTGACACACACTTTGTTCACCATCCAAGAACACGGATGCACATCTATAAACTGCACATTCGAGGGATCAATCTTATTGATTTTCTTTTTTTTCCAAGTGCCTCTGTCAGAACGAACACAAAGTATTACTCTATCTCCCAAATCCATAGGCATGTTATTGGATTAGGACAGTTTTGTAGGTGCTAGCTGTAGTCACAGCTGTGTTATTATTATTATTTTTTTTTGTCTTGAAGAAGATGCAGGAGGATTGTCAAGGGGTTTAATAAAAAAAAAAATGTGTTGCATTCGAAAGAATTCTCTGAGTTCACAGGTTACTCCAGGGTTCTCCGTGATGTGTGAGTGGAAAACACATTTGTTTGTTTGTTTGTTTGTTTGTTTTCGGGGGGCATTTAAAATACCTTGGATCATAAACAACAGAAGAAAACAGTTTGCAAAGTAGGACTGGTTAACCAACCAACAGATAAAGGTGAGGCTGCAACAGTGACATTGCCACAGCTGGTGTCCCTGAAGCTTCCTGCACCCGTATGTGAAGCCGGTTTCTTCTTGACGCCAAGGTGAGCTCGGTCTGGGCTTTCCTCTGCATTACGGCTTCTGTGATGAAAATCTCCCTGGCTCCAGAAATTCGTCTGAATGGGGCTGCTCTCGTTCTGTCTGTTTCTTCAAAGAGGAGCATGTCGGATCTCAGCCTTCCAGAACAGACGCAGAAGATAAGAGGCGAACGCCAGACACGAGAGAGGGGCCAGGCTCAGCGAGGCCAGGTCTGGAGGTTTGAAATAGATGTGTCCATAAGCTCCCTGCTTCCTCCAGGTCTGAACGCACCGAGGCTGCTGCCGCGGACACCCCCGTGGCTGATGCCAGGGAGTCACCGATCTCCAACTCCGGGACGCTTCTGCACAACAAATTCCCATTTCCTCTTGTGTCCTGTTTTCTCGAATGCCACGTGTATTTGTGCTGATTCTCATGTAAGGGAAAGGTGAAATATTGTGACACCGAGAGCTGAAGGCTTGTTCCAAGGAAGTGTGGAGCTCTGTCATTTCCTTCCTTTCAGCCTCTGCACATTTTCCCTCCATGGGAGCCGGCCGGCTGGGAGCCCAAACCGCTGTGCTTGGCCGGTGCCAATATTAAACTCCTGAGCACCCCGCCACGGCTGGCCCTCACCTCCCCGGCTCACCTTCACCCCCAGCAGGAGTGCTCGTTCTCCTGGGGGGGGGGGGGCGGTGGGAATTAATTCCGAGTTCGGTCCACATTTAGACCGGTATATTTCCCATGCAAACACTGCTGACATTTATGAAATCTAATTTAATAAATGTCTGTGCAGTAGCGCTCATTAACATACCGCAAAATAGCTCCAGAGTAGCCCCGTTTTAATCAAATAGATTGTTGCTGCCGCTACAACAGCCTGTTCCTTTAGCATGAGGAAGGAGGCGGCCGCCCCAAGCGGAGGCCTGATTTCGTTTGGGGTCCGGGTGCTGGGACCCCGCAGCTCCGCCTGACAGTGCGGCAAGGGGCCTGGGCCTCTCGGTGTTCGCCCCTGATAGGAGAAGATGAAAAATTGCTGATCATATATCATCTCCATAAATCTTCCCGACAATAAGTCATAAAACCTTGTGTCCTTACATATGGTAGGCGCCCGGGGATCGTGTTGCCATATGTGAACAGCAGCCTTTGGATTTCAGAAAAAAAAAAAAAAAATCTGTTGCCCAAGAGAAGCTTCTAGAAGGGCTTTCCATACCTACCACAGACATGCCTCTTGCTCTTTCCCATCTATCCTATTTTATTTTTCCCCTTTGCCTTGCCCCCTCGTCACGGGGCTGCCTCTTTTTGTTCTGAATTACCGTTCTCGGAAGAATTCCCAGAGCGCTAATTAGGAAATTTTGTGGTTTGGTAAATTCCCTTTCTGTCCATCACAACAGAATGAGTGAACACGACGTAGGACACAGGTATTCAGGCTTTTGTGTGGCAGAACAGGGGCTCTTGTTCTCCCCTGGAGCTGCCCCCAGCTGACCGCCAGGCCCCAGCACCGAAACCGGTGCCCAGCTAATGAGAAATGCCTATTTATTTTTAAAACGCAACCCGTTTTCATATCTCTCAGCTAAATTAAAGGAGACACGAGAAGATGGCCTCTCTCGGGCCCAGCCCGGCTGGAGCCTGTGTCCTCCAGACACAATGAGATGGAAGCATCCGGCTTCAGGCTGGCGGAGAAAATAGGCCCCCTGTTTTCTTGCTGAGGTTGGTCGCACACTTGAGATGCGGAAACGCAGAGAGTATGTGCTGCTTCTATTGTAGTGAAACGATGTGATTATCTGTGGCCTCTCGTGCAGGGCTGGGCCCACACACAGGGAGGACGCCCCCATGTGGGGCCGGGCGGCTGGCGCGGGGTTGGGGGGGGCGGATGATCGGGGTGAGATTGGAGCAGGGGAACCCTGCCATTTATCATTTCTGAGAATTCCCATTTCCAGGCTAAAACGCGGATGCTTTATCGTAGAAAGTAATGTGCGCCCGGTCTGTACGGACCTCTCCAGCAGCGTCTTATCTGGACCCGAGAGGGGACACTCCTTTCCTGAGATATTTTATCCAAAAGTCATAAACAAAACTCAGCTCCTGATTATTTGGTCAACAAGAGAAAACACTTGGAAACCAGGCAGGAAGTGAGGGGGCCCCGTGGGGAGGGGACAGAGCACACAGGGGCCGGGGGGCTGCTCGCAGAAAGGGAAGTTGGCCAGGCAGGCGCAGTGGGGCTGGGGGTCCCCCTAAACCCTTTGCTCCCCTCCCTCCTTCCCTCCTTCAGTTGTGTGTCCCCTGTCCCGTGATCTTGTGCAGGAAGCCCACTCTGAGGACCATCTGTGCCCCAACCTAGAATAACATAAGACATCCAAACAGCACGCCTTGGACTTTGGGGTCACTCTTGCAAACTGACTCAGGAGGGAGAGAGGAAAAGTATCCCATTGACCCCCAAAATAAGCTGGGAAACGGGGACTGGCAGGGGCCCTTTTGATATTTGGCACCAAGTATCAGACAGACTGACTGACTTTGTGCTATTCTTATGCTAATTATTTTACCAATTGATATTTGATTGTTTCTATAAAAGGTTTATGTCAGTGTAATTCACCACAGGCTTTTTAACGACCTCAAGATGCAAGAAAGAAATGCACCCAGAGTCCATTAAAGAATTAGGTTCGGTGCATGCCGGAGTTTGCTGAAAGGGGCCAGCCGCAGGCTCCTCCTCCTCCTCCTCCTCCTCGGGCTCAAGTGAAGCGAGCATGGCACCCTCCCCACCCCACCCCCTTGCTTAATGACTTCTGCTAAAAGAAAGGATAAAAAACATCCTTTTTTTTTTTTTTTTTTTTTGTGTGTGTGTGTGTCTGCGACTTTGACTCTTAGCACGTCTTAAGAATTCTGGCATTCTGGAAGCAATGTCTTTGCCTGGATTTCCTGTTTCTAACTTGCGCATAAAGCCCGCGTGCTGGTGTGGAAATAAGAGTAATTATGACTGCTGTCATCGTCGTCATTATAATCTTCTTGAGTAGAGAGCATAGTGTTCTTCAGTCCTCCAGAAACAATAGCCTAAAGCTTCACCATCTCTCCTTCATCCATCAAGGAATGGTCACAAAACAATAAAGCAACTTCTCCAACTTTAGACATCAGAAACTATCCAGGTTGTCCGCCGCTTTCGGATCAGTGGTGTCTCCTGATCCTGCTCTGACGTCTTGTCGTTGCACAGAACTGAAACCATACTGGGGATTTGGAGCGATGGGTTCCCAGGGCCAACATCTGAGTCATTTCTTCTCTCATGTTGCTATTTTCTTCATCTGTAAACTGGTGGGGGTGGGGGGAGGGCATTCCTGCCTGGATATTTAAAACTTTCAGCTTTAAAAACATATGATTCTATGAGCATCGCCATAAATTCCTGATTTCTTTCTTTCTTTTTTTATTTGCAATTTAACCATAAACCACTTCCTTTTAAAAATTCTTTCCAATGTATTGTATCACTGTAAAGAGAAACAGAAGCCGCTAGATTTCGAAGGGTTTATAAACATGACGTACATTTGGCATACTCGTCTCTGTAGCCCTGACATGTTGACACAGGGTCTGGCACGGAGACGTTGCCCAATAACTCACGGGTAGATGAATGAACGGGGATGACTTAATCCAGGTCTCTGCATCCCCAAGAGCTCCTCCCGGACGTGGCAGAGTCAGAGTGGCTCTGCTGCTCCAGCTCAGCTGTCTCCTGGTGGTGTCCCTGTCTGTGACTATTAGCAGTGAGCGATTGCCCCTGCTTCCATCCTGTGCAGCGTGCGGCAGCCCGGGGACACCCGGAGCAGCTGCAACCAGCCCCAAGCCGGGTACATCCCCTCTGTCACCGCTGCTGCTAGGGGACAGGTGCTGTGCCCGGGCGCATCCAGACACATGGCGCTTTGCTGAAAGGAGGCAGGGAAGGCCTCATCCAAGGGGCATGCCTGGTGGGAAGCTCAGATGTTTATGGGGGGTGACATTCCAAGGGCAATGCTCCAAAGCAGGGGTCCTCAAACTTTTTAAACAGGGGGCCAGTTCACTGTCCCTCCAACCGTTGGAGGGCCGTTGGAGAGTGTGGCGCACATTCCATACATGCGCACTGTGGGCCCAGGACGAGTCGGTTGCTAAGCAGGACAGGCGGTGGCGGCAAAAACACCCGGCAGGCTGGATAAATGTCCTCGGCTGGCCGCATGTGGCCCCATGGGCCACAGTTTGAGGACCCCTGCTCCAAAGTATTCAAGGGTGCAGCCCCCATAGAGAAGAGGGAAGCTAACTTGCGTTGAAGGGTCTGTGACTCGAGAGATGTCATGGCTTTATGGATGGGGAAACTGAGGCTCCGGCATGTCCAGTAACTAGCCCCAAAGGCACATAGCTAGAAAGGGGAGGGTCCAGGAATCAAATCCAGGTCTAACTGACTCTATAGCCCCTGCCGCACGCAGAAATGAGGGGTGGGTGGGTGCTTTGAGAAGGACAGCAGAGTCGAGGCTGTGGGGGTTCAGGACACAAGCTGGTTTGTGGCTGCAGAAGGAAAAATGATCTAGGGTTTGAATGCTGGGGTCAGCGTCTAGGCCAGCCTCAAGCACCAGCTAAACCCTTCCTAATTTAAGGAGACTTCTGCTCCAACACGCAGCTGTGTTCCTGGACAGCAGAGGGGTTTCTGAACAGCTGGAATCCTGAACAACCCAATAATTTTCCCTTCCTTCCGTCCTCCCTCCCTCCCTCCACCCCTTCCGCTCTTCCTTCCTTTCTTTCCTTCCTTCTCCAAGAATGTATCGACTTTCTGTCCCGTGCCAGGCCCTTTGCTAAGTGCTAACGAAGCAATGCGGAACCGACAACAGTGCTGCCACGTGGGGCACAAGGTTGCAGTGAGCTCACCTGTTGCTGCCCTCGATGGTAGAGCTTCCCCGAGATGCTGAGTCCTCCCCTCCCTCAGGGCATACACCCCTTGAGGTTGGACATGGACGTGTGACTTCTTTTGTCCAGTGAAGTAGGAAGGAAGATAAGCATGTCACTCGCAGGTGGAAGCATTGAAGAGCTGACGAGGGATTCCCCGTGGTCTCCCTTCCCTGCCTCAGTGATTGCGGGCACACTCTTGGCGTGGAAATTCCACGGGACCTGAGCAGTTGGGATGCTAAGGCAGCACACGGACAGCATCCCAGAGGAGTCCCTTGGTCCCACAGTGGGTACTATGTGCATGTGCATCTTTGTCTTAAGTTCCTGAGATGTGGGGGTCGCTGCTGCAGCACAGCGTGGTCTATCTTGGTTACTAAAACTGCGTTTTTGACCTTGACTTCCAACCCATCCTTCCTTATGGCTGAGCCAGACCTTCTCTTTGGGAGTTTGGTTTCCCCGGTAGATGTCAGGATCTATGTCTTATTTCCCTCTGCAGCCTTCACACCTAGTTCAGAGTCTGGCCAAGAGCAGGAGCTCAGCAGATGTTTGTGAGGTGGGTGATTAAGAGAAGGAGTGGAGTGAACATCTGCAGCCTCAGAGCTTGGAAAAGCAGCACCAGCCTAGGATCGACCAGGGATGTGCAGAGGCTGAGGGATCTGTCCAGCTAGTCCTGGCAGGGCCAGGATTTGAACTCAGGTGTGTGGTGGTGGCAAAGACCACCCTCTTTCCACTGCGCCACACACCGGCTGACTTCTCCTTGATGTGGCCTCCTTCTGCTAAACCCTCTTCCCCGATGGGCAGTGTGCTTCACCCAAACAACCACCCTTCCCCTGGCAGAGCTGGGATTGCCCCTTGGGGAAGATTTCAGAAACCATATATAATATTATTTGAGTCCTTAGTAGGTTTCAGGCACCTGGTCCCACAGTATACGTTATCTGTGTGAGAAGTACATACATCATTGACACATGTTATGCCATTTAATTCTCATGATAACTCTATAAAATAGGTCCCATTTTTATCTCTGAGTTAAAGAGAGAAAAACACAGCTCAGAGAGGTAAAAGTAACTGGATCAAAGTCACAGAGCTCCTAAGTAGTAGAGCTGGAATTTGAACTCAAGTCTAAGTCCATAATGGAAGCTCTTAATGACTATTTTATGTTGCATCTTATCAGACAGAGAGAGAGAGAGTGTGTGTGTATGTGTATGTGTATATATATATATATATATGAAAGAGACAGAGACAGAGAACTTCTTGGGGACTGACAATGATATAGGAATTTTTTTTTGTCTACTTGCTGTTTATCCAAGTTTGTCACTTGTGTTTTTACAGGAAGCTGTAAGGACTTCCTGCTTTAACTCTCACAGATGCTGGCCCTGATAATTCTGCCTATTTACATACCTACAGGGCAAGGCGAAGCCCTGAGCTGCTGACTCTTGTGGGATTTCAGGACAAGCACTGATGGATCACCTCCTCCCCTATTATCTCTGTGCAGCCTCCCAGAACCGCTGGGTGTGGATTGGGGGAGGGCGGTCTTTCCTCTGTCCTTTCGTTGGTGTGGCTGTTATGTCCTGTGCAGGCCTTGGGCTAGGCCCTTTCATACTTGTCACCTCCTTTCATCCTACTGAACCCCTGGCCCTGTCTATAGGAACTGTTATACCCATTTTACAGCTGAGAAAACCAAGGCTTAGCTTGGAGCAGTAATTCTCAACTTTGGCAATTGCCACACCTTGAGAGACGTGGCCGGGAGGGTGGAAGCCAAGGATGCTATTCAGTGTCCTCCAGTGCCCAGAACAGCCCCACACAGCCCATGTGTCATTAGCACCTGGGTGGAGAAAGTTTGACTTCCGTACTTTGTAGAATATTCAAGCAGTGGGGCTGGCATTTGAACCCACATCTGCCAAGGCCCTGTACTGCTCACAATAGAGACACAGGCCCTTAAAGCCAACGGGGCCCTTCCTGACACCTCCAGGAGTCGGCTTACCTGCCCCCTGCTTACACCTGGTGCCGCCTAGTCCCCTCGAGAGTGTCAGCCTGCTCCTTCTCAGAATCTCGCCTTGGTGGCATGTGCTCCTGACACCAGCCTCCCTGAGCTCATCTCTGTCTTGCTGCATTTGCAAGTTCCATTTCTACATCACGCCAGCTCACAGACCTGAAGGTCAAGGCCCGGCTCATTCATCTGAGGCTGTTCTCATACGTTTCTCTCATTCAGAAAACACCCACTCTGTGCCTGGCCTGTGCTAAGTGCTCAATGTGGGCGAGGGGAACAAGGTGTGGCACAAAGTGAACCATTATTATAGGAGGAGTGACAACAACAGTCACTAGCATTCACCGAGCTTTTCATATCATCCGGCATCATCGCCTAGAACCCTCTACTGATGCTTTAATGAAACATACTTCATTGATGGGTGCAGGGGAAACACAGTGGGTATCCGAGGCTGCTTGGGTGGCTGAAGAAAATGGTCCAGAGGTCTGAGTGGAGACCTGGAAGAGGAGGAGCTCTGCAGGTGAAGGCGTGACACACTGGAAAAGCAACAGCAAGGGGAAGAGCCAAGGGGGGCCCACATCATGGGGGTCAGGTCTAGAAAGTCCCAGGAAGTAATTTGGTAAACAAAGACAGTATGAGGTTGGTCAGATGTCTGGCATCACACAGCTCAACCTCCGAATGCCTGGTTGGACTCGGCTCGGTTTACAGGTAGCCCCATCACTCAGAGCAAAAGTGTCCAGGTTGACTTAAGATACAAAGAAGCCTGAACAGACCCCTGCAGAGCTCTCACAGTCTCCTGCCCCAGCGAAGGGTCAGGCTTAGAGAGGTTAAAGGAACTTGACCAGGGTTCCCAGGCTTTCCCCAGTGGTGGTTGTCGGGCAGACTTCAGAGGCCTCCTTGACCAACAAACACTGAAGTCGGTGACGCAAAGTAAAAGGTGTAGGGTGTGGATACTGGGGAGACAACTCGCGTGTCTGTAACACAAGAAGTACAGTGACTTAGACGGATCTCCAGGCCCTAGCCCATAGGGATGTGACGCACGGAACCCGATCAGTTAACCAGTGGAGGGTATGGACTGAGCACCTACTCTGTCTGCTCTTGAGGGACAAATGATGATGGTGATGATGAGGTCCCGGCCACCAGGACTTCACAGTCTCAGGGGAAGCCTGCAGGGCAAACAAAATCAAGGGCACAGTGGAAAGTCACAGCCAGTGATGCCGGAGTGGAAACCACAGTTGGACAAGAGAGGGACTGGTGTATACAGGTGAGGTCAGGCAGGACTCAGGCTGAGTTTTGAAGAAAGGAAAAATGGAGAAAGTGAGCTAACGAGGGCATTTTGTTTGGCAGCAGGTGAAGATCCCCAAGACTGATATCTAAAGAAAAGTCAGGGGATTCTAAATTCAGATCAGGTCCAAACGCCCAAGGACACCATGGAAGGCCCTTCATTGTCGGGTCCCAGCCTCCCTGCAAAGGGTCATCTCTGGCCTCTACCCAGGCCCCATCCACACCAAGCCCCAGCCCCTATGAGTCATCCTCAGCCTGTGCTCACGCCACGGTTTTGAGTTTTTGTCCAGGCTCTTCCTTTTCTCTGTAAGATGAACAATTCTATATCCTTATATGAGCAGCTTGCACACTGCCTCCTCCAGGCAGCCTTCCTGCATTCACTCTGCTCTTTCCTCTTCACTCCTGTCCCATGTCACCACCCTGCATGGTGTTGGTTGACACGGCTGACTCCCTCAACAGAAGACGAGCAGCCCCTTGACACCAGGGACCTAACTTTGCATTTCCTTCCACATCTGTGCCTAGCACAGGGCACGACTCCTACTGAAGGTGCACTCATTACTCGTCAACTAGGAAGGTGAATTGAACGAGGAAATGACCCTTTGCAGTGAGCCGACTTGCAGAGACTTGGGGGGTGTTTGCAGTTGCTCCATCCAATCTGGTGGACACGTGGCGATTTCACTTTAAATTAATTGCAATACAATACAATTTAAAAATGCAGTTTTTCAGTTGCACTAGCCACAAGTCCAGTGTTCCATGGCCACATGTGGCTAGTGGCTATAATATTAGGTAGTGAAGATATAGAATATTTCCATTATAGCAGAAAGTTCTTTTGGACAACAGTGGTTTAGCCTTTACAGAGCAGAGATGGCCTCCTAAGCCCCTTCTCCTGTCCCCTGTGCACATCCTCCTCCTCCTCCCCAAGGTTTGCCGCAGCAGATCCTTTGGGCAATTGAATAGCACCGCTTGTACAATGCCAGGAGTTGCAGAGGGATTTGGCGAGCTGGAGTTTGCAGAGGGTTATTGCTACTCTATGTAAATCAAATCACTCCTCCTGGGTGGGCTTCAGGCCTGCAGAGAGAGCCCTGTGGCCGCTGCGCTGAGACACGGGTACCTGTCACGGGAAACGGGAGAGCCAAGCGACGGAGCAAGCTGAACTCAGCTCCAGTGGGCTGCGCGAGGTTCAGAAACACCTGGCAGGCTCAGAAACACAGATGTCTCCCAGCCTTTAATTGAAAATGTTCTGAGTGGGCAGAATCAGGGCAGAGCTAATGGAGATTCTTCTTGTATGTATTTCTCGGGGAAAAAAGGAAACTGCTACTTCCTCTTCATAGGAACATTTGGTTCGCCGATTCAGTTGAAAGGCATTTACTGAACCCCAAGATCAGTGGATTTCAAATATTATATTTTTTTTCTCTTTGAAGCCGATCCCTAGAATATAAACCCAATTGGTAAAGCACATAAAAAGAGTCGCTGCCCAGGTTGAGAGCAGGGAGGGAACCGGGCTCCCACTTGTTTAAATTTCCAATGCCACCACACTGCACACCCCCAGGGCTGCTGTTCACATGGGAGCTCAGGGAGGAGCCCCATCCCTACCTGGGGGGAGGTGTGCACAATTTGAAAAACGCTCCTCTACGTGCAATCCGAATTGTTAAAAAACACAATAAAATAATCATGCTTCTAAATTCCTAATAAAAAAACTAATTTTCTGCAACTCTTCCTAATGTGCAGAGTGCTTTTGATGTGATACCTCATCTGATCTTGTCAACAACAGCCAGAGCTAAGCCCTTGGGGTTCAGGGTATCCTCTTTTTTCTGTATCTGTAGCAGCTGATTCAGTGTCTGGCATACAGTAGGTGCTTAAGACTTGTTTGAAGGAGGAGACGGAAGTGAGAGAGGCAGAGGAAAATGGGGAGGGAGAGAGTGGGGAAAAAAAGAGAAAAAGGATGGAAAGAAGGAAGGCAGGCAGGAAGGGAACTTTGTAAAGTACCACTGCTAGTTCTAGGTTACAGAAAAGGAAACTGAGGCACGGGGATTTTGAGCAACTTTTGAAGCCAGTGAGATAATCAGTGATAGAGCCACGATGTGTACAGAGCTCCCTTGACCCTAAAGTGCGTGTGTTTAACCATTACTCAGCCCATCGTCCTGGTTCATTTTTTTAAGAAAAAAAAGCCACATGTGTGTACTTAATCACCCATCCTCACATGACACCGGCTTCTTAATGTATAAAAGTGTTGAGAAAGGTCTGTTTCCCTCTGAGAAAGAGCTCCTTTTCAGGGATCCTTCATCCTCATTCCTTCCCCTGCAATAACCCACCCCTGTCCTTGTCCGTGGGCTGCAAATTGGAAGCCCACACAAAGGGTGCAAATTAAAAGTGCTTCTGACCCGGCATAAGAACGATCAAGGCACCGGCGAGACGGCGGAGCCCACAGGCAACCCATGCTTGCGATGTAGCTAAACCGGATGGGTGTTTAAATTCAAGTTGTGTCGGGGCGGAGGGGCTGTTCTCGTGCTTGTTCCATTTTTATAATGAAGCTGTATGTCTGGCAGTGGAGGGAAAAAACAAATGAGTGATACGATGTGTTTCAGAGATTACCCGGGGACTTCCTCACGCGGGCTGAGCTGTCGTTAATGGGTCGTGCTATGGCCATGATGTTCGGAATAATTAAACCGTGAGTTCAGCGAAATCCCAGCAGCAGGAACACGATTACGTGACTTCACCCCCACCCCAGCACACCACAGAGAGAGAGAGAGAGAAAGAGAGAGAGAGAGAAACTTTCAAAGGACTTGTAACAGAACAAAGCACAGTTTTTACTATCACAAAATTTTTATGGATTGCCATCCTTGAGGTGAAGTTATATCCTTTATGGTCACATTTTGGTAGTTTCCTTAAATTATTGAAGGCATTTCGTAGGGGCTGCACTCTTGGAGCAGAGCTAGGGACGAGGCCCCCGTCCCCCGTCTGGAGGTGGGTTAATGATGGTGCTCCTCGCGCCGCGGCGTCCAGGACACCGAGGTTAATAAAACCCGTAGCTCTTCTTCATGGGTACCAGGGGATGGTTAATGTTCAGGACTGTGCAGGACCTCGGCTTAATGTTCCGTGTGAAGGATAGCGCTGCCAGACGACACCCTCCCTGGTGCCAGCCTCGCATATTAGCACATGCTCGGAACAGGCTGAGCGAGTCGGGGAAAGTTAGGTGTCTCTCCCCCCGGGCTGGGTGTGAGCAGCCGGCGGCTCCCGAGATCAGCCTGCTGTGTGTGCCCGGAGCCCGGGACACGGGACCTGGAGTTGGGAGAGCCTTTGCTCAGCCCCTGCTGGCTCTGGAGTGTGGGGTGCGTCCTCCCCGACATCTGGTGCCCCTCTTTCCTCCTCTGTCCTGGAAAGGGCGGGAACCGGCTCTGCCCTCCTGGGCCTGTGAGGGTCAACGACTTCCTCAGCTAATAGGAGTCTGTAATGCAGTCTGCTGTCACCCCAAGTTTCTGGAAATCCTTCCTAAGAGCTTTTGAAAAGTTAGTTTCTGCAGTGCAGGCACTCACTCAGTGGGATTTCTTCACCCAGAGGGGGAAGCACTAGTGTCCCTGCGTACATGCTCAGAGCCTCTTGCTCAGACTTGATCAGGGCGCAGGGAGACACGCCAGAGGGGAGTGACTCAGAACGGCCTCTCCATCCCTCAGTCTTCACCCACCCCGGGGTCCCGGGATAAGTAGTTGGAGTGCCGGCGCCTTCGTAGATGCCGTGGATTTGCTACCTCGACATTGACATGGGCACTGATGTGTGTCTATGGGTGTTTGAGACCTCTGAGTCCAGAGTGTCACCTGCTCTGAAGAAGAGACACCAGAGCAGGCATCCGGGACTCGACGTCTAATCCTCTGGTGCCCGGGGACTCCGCAAAACCTTTGTGGTCGGCCGGGCGTGGCTCAAGCCTGTAATTCTAGCTCTCTGGGAGGCCAAGGTGGGCGGATCGTTTGAGCTCAGGAGTTCGAGACCCCATCTCTACTATAAATACAAAGAAATTAATTGGCCAACTAAAATATATATAGAAAAAATTAGCCGGGCATGGTGGCACATGCCTGTAGTCCCAGCTACTTGGGAGGCTGAGGCAGCAGGATTGCTTGAGCCCAGGAGTTTGAGGTTGCTGTGAGCTAAGCTGACGCCATGGCACTCACTCTAGCCTGGGCAATAAAGTGAAACTCTGTCTCAAAAAAAAAAAAAAAAAAAAAAAAACCTTTGTGGTTGCGTGCCAGCCGGCCGAACCTGCAATCTGTAAACACTCCTTAAGTACAGGTCGAATAAGTGACGAGTGAATGAACGGATGAACTTGGAAATGCACAGGGAGGTGAGAGAGACGGGGAGGGGAGCCATTTTTAGTGGGGAAAAAAATAGGTTTGGGGATTTGCAACTTCATTACCTGCCCCCCCCCCCCCCCCCATGATGGTGCTAAAAACCAGGAAGCCAAGCTGACACTTCCACATAAATCTGAGATTTCCCTTTTTGGCTCTGCAAATTCAGTTTCTGCCTGCTGTCATCCACTGGGGAGATGTGTCCCCAGTCAGGAATAAATAGTGCTCAGGCTGCTAAAAAAAAAAAAAGAGAGAGAGAGAGATCGCAGCACTTCTCATTTCAATGTGCGTCATTAATTAACTCTACTGTACCCCATGCCATAGGTACAGGACAGTCTGGGGACGCGGTCAAGCAGTCCCCTCCTCAATGCAACCATCCTCCAGCTCTTAAAGGGGAAAATGCTGGGTTTAAAAAAAAACAGACACTAAAATGCATGTCAAGAGCTCTTACAAATGGGGGCATCTTCACCAGGAGGTTTTAAGAAATAATGGAAACAGATCAGCAGGCAGAGTGTTTCAAAGCAATTTTAAGTGTTTCGAGAAGCATGCGGGGATGCGTGGTCCACACTGAACAGGTGGAGGTGAGTTTGTTTTCCTTACTCTCCTACCTCCACTTTACCCAACCTCCCAACTTTCCCAGGTGAGAAGTATCCTGGAAGGAAGACGCACCTCTCACCCTCCCCGGGAGGCTCCGCCACAAATAAAGTGTCCTGGGAAATCCATCCGACCCTCAGGGTCCTGAGTCTCTGATTTCCATGGTGACATTTGGTCGCCAAGTCACCCTCTCACTCATGCTTTTGTTCGGAGATATATATTGGTGCCTATCCCATGTTAGGATGATATTCCTGCTCCCGAAATCTCGTGGTCCTTATAGGAGACCAAGCGAAAAAATGTCAGCATGGCAGGAGTCTCGCTAGGATCCAGAGGCGAATGGGCACCTATTCCACCTGGTGGGTCAGGTGAGACTCCTTACGGAGCCGGAATCTAGGCTAAAACCTCAAGAGTGGCTTTCAGGGAGACACAGAGGGGAGCCAGCACTGGCCAGGCAGGGTGTGCTGGCAGTGGGCACAGAGAGGCAGAGACGGCTCGTGACCAGGAACCCCCCCATCTCCATCCAGCTGCTGAGACCTTGCAGTTTGAGGCCATCCCTGGGGACTCTGGCCACCTCTTTCCTTAGCCCTCTTGCATCAGCGTCCCAGGTGAGAGCGCATGATTGCTACTCACAGGTTCACTTAGCACACGCTGGGTCCCTGCCCCGCTCTGGGGCTTCTCTTAGCTACGGAAACCTGGCAGCTGGCTGGGACAGAGCCCTCGCTTGTGCAGAGCACCCGGTTTAGTGGGGAGCGCAGATGCATTAGTAAACCCTGCGTACTGAGCTAGCGCGTCAGAAGGCGCCGGCTACCGTGCCCGGGGTTCTGTGCGATGACATCGGGAAGTGTTTTAAGATTGTTCGCATTTTACAGATAAGGAAACCGGCGTGCATCAGAGGGCCAGAGTCCGTCCTGAGAAAGCCGCGATTTCACCCAGGTCTGTCTGGGCCTGTGAGTGGGAAAAGAGCCAGAAGGCTCCAGGTCTTCAAACATGCCCAGCTCAGCCCCTTTCGGGGTCTCTGGGCTCCTCAGAAGGATGTGGGTTAAGACACCTGTCTTCCCCGAACCCTACCTGCTGGGGCATTTCCTGCTATGGGAGCCTCTGGGGGTGTGGGGAGGGGTGCCTCTGCATTATCTGATGGCCAACAAGTGGCAGTCCCTTTCGGCCCAGTGCCAGCCACGGGGACTCTGGGAACAGCCCTGCCAGGCCCCCGGGCCTCTCTGGCCTTTCTCCGACCCGACCGCACCCCGGGCACCTCCAACCTTTCCCCCCAGGCCGCGCTGGCCGACCTTGGCCCGTCTCTGGTGTGGGCTGGCGGCGCCGGCTCTGCTCCTGGAGTCCGGCCAGGCCCCACCCGGGGCCCCGCCTCCCGCCGCCACTGCAGGCAGGCCTGGGGCCCACTGGCCAGGGCTTCCCTGGGTGTAGGTAGGTACTAGCCCCGCTGGAAGGACACACACAGCTTCTGAAAAAGTTAGGAGCAGCCGAAACATCTAAAACAGAATTCAAGGATTGGGGGGGGGCTCTCCGTCTCCCCCTCTCCCAGGCCAGACATTTTCTCTCTCTCTCTCTCTCTCTCTCTCTCTCTCACACACACACACACACACACACACACACACACACACTCTCCCATGTGTTTAAACCCTGGGTAACAGCTTCTGTTTTACCAGGTGTTTCTGTCCTCCAGGCACTGTAGCAAGCTGACACTCCTGGCCTCATTTAATCTTCACTTTTTCCCTAAAGTCTCTATGAAAGGAAGACCCCCCTACGCCTGACAACTCCCATTTTACAGATAAGTCAACAGAGGTTCAGAACAATCAAGTGATTCTGCCCAAAGCCTCAGACAGCTCATTAAGTGACTGAGTCTGAATTCAAATCCACAGTTTTCCGACTCCACAGCCCACACTCCCAGCCACTTAGTGGCTCTGTGACTTCAAGCATGTCATTTAATCTCTCTTGGCCTCAGTGGCCTTATCTGTAAAATGGGGATAACAGTAACACCCAACTTTCGAGGCTTTGGTGAAGATTAAATGAACAGGCTGATGGCAAGGGCACGAGGCCTGGCTATAGCCAGGGATGCCACAGTAAGTGGTAGCCGGCATCTGTGCCAATGTCATTAGCAGGAACCCCAGAAACCCATTCCTACCTGAGAGCACCCTCTCTGCCTCCCCAGCTGTTGTCTTAGCATCTCTTGCCCTAGATCCTGTCTCCTCTTTCTTGTCTTACAGCCACTAACTGCTTTATTTCCTTTCTGGCCTCCGTATCCTGCATGTCACAAGGCCCAAAGATTCTTTTATTCCTATTATTATTATTATTATTTCAGTTCTGGTATATAGTAGGGGGCCAGCCTGTTATCCTGGCATCAATTTTTCTTTTTCTAAATCTCATGCATACATTTCCCCCAACGAATTTACTGTCCTGAACTGGCTTATTTTGCAGAAAGAATAATAATTCCAATTAATGAACTCTCTGACCCCAATAAAATATATAAAGTATATTGTCAGTGGGTCCTGGGTTTACATGGCAGTTCTCTCACTTAGGTGCTTTGTGACTCTGGGCAGTTCACTTACCATCTCTGAGCTGTGTTCCCTATTTCGGATTGGCAATGGATGATGCGACATGCAGAAGGCTGTTCATGGGGATTAGGAGTGAGTTCAATGGCAAGCCTGGGTCTGGCAGATAGTAGAGGCTCAACAAAATACCCAGTCAGAGTCTGGCTGAAACAGAGTTAAATACCAAAGCTAGTTTGGGGAAAAGGGCAATAAATAAATGCACTTTACCTGGATAAATCTACTGGGGGGGAACAGAGAAGTGGAGCAAGGTGGGCCCTAACCAGGAGTGAGGTCCCAGCGCCACACTGTGTCCCGAGCGAGGCAGGACCTAGGGAGACTGCAGAAGGCAAGGTCCCAAGACGCTTCCTGGTGAAATCCTTGAAAGCAGGGCTGAGCCTCCTTATCAGCCGGCTCAGAGTCCGAGGCCCCAGGGTGGGATGCCTCTGTGTGTGTGTGTGTGTGTTTGCGTGTGCGCGCACAGGCCTCACCACGTTTATCGGGCCCCTCCCTGCGGCCTGCGGTTCAGCTGCCCAGACTTTGAACACGGCGGGGCTGGGATGTGGCAGCACCTCCTTCCCTGGAGAAAACCCTAGCCTGTTTCCCAACATGCATTCCCCATAAAAAAGGGTTGAAAGTCGACGGCCGGAGTTGCACAAACAGGATGGCCAAGGCCAAGATGTTGCTTGGGCGCCAGGATTCCTGGCTCCTGCCTCCTCCGGCGGCGGGATCTGCGCGGAATCACATTGCAGGTGGCGATAGCGTCTGCCTGACTTACTCTGCAGAGTGGTGTGGGACATTCGGGTCCCCGTCAGCAGATACTCTGTCGCACTCAGAGGACACCTGGGGGGGACATGCTATTCCACCCATTTCAGAGTTGAGGAAACTGGGAAGCAAAGGAAATGACACCTGGGAAACAGCTCCTCTAGAGCACAGGCTCACTCCTGTGGGGTGCACTTAACCTTCACCGTGGGCCAGGCCCTGTGCTGGGAGCCCAGCACGGGCTAAATCCTCCTAACCACCCTGTGGGGTTAGAATTCTCCTGACCCCATCGAATGAGGAAGAAACTGTGCCAACAAAGGTTAAGAAATGGCCCAAAGTCTCCCAGCTGGCAAAGGTTTTAGCCAGAATTTGAAACTAAACAGTCAGTCTCAGATGCCCCCACTATCCTAGACCACAAGGGATGCTCTCCACCCCGGATCTCTCTGCGGTGGCACCGATAACAATCTGGGACAAGTCCTCCTTCGCGGTGGCCTGCCCTGTGTGCTATAGGGCGTGTAGTGGCATCCCTGGCCTCGACCCACTAGATGCCAGTAGCAACCACCTCCCTTCCTGTGACAACCAAAAGTGCCTGTAGGCATCGCTACCAATCCCCAGAAGTAAAATAGCCCCGGGTGAGAGCCACTGCTCCAGGCCTATGCCAGGAACTGCAATGATTATTCAGAATTAAGGTTTGACTTGAAACTGTGGTGATAGTGACTATGTCTTTGCCAGTGTCAAGCTGGCATTTGGTCAGGTGCTAATAACTCAGGTGAGCTTCAGCTAGGGTGACCCCTTCATTTATTATCCAAACCAGGATTCCTCAGAGTTGAAAGCAGGGACTATTAAACAATGACATCAGGATGCAGGCATAGGTTGGCGTGATCACAGGCACATGGGGATGAATGTGTGACTTGCTTTGGTAACCCCCTCCTACCTGATCTTCAGGTAAGATGGCTAGGTGCGTGACTCTGCAGCTTCTTATTGGCTATCGATACCTTCATCTGGTGGGGCTGGGGGTCTTAGCTGAAGGCCTCCAGAAATCCTAGAACTGGCTACTTCTGGTCTCTCCAACCCCTCAGATTGGTTATATCCAATCTCTCATCATCACACACTTTTTTTTTTTTTAAACAAAGACTATAATATTATAGTCAAGCAGCTGGGTATTTATTATTCATACTGATTTCTAAAAAAGAATGTTCTGGCTTTAATTAGAATTAAAAAAATACAAGCAGTAGAAATATTCAAATATCACAGGGCTTCATTATTTACACCATTGATTTTGACAGGCAGATAAACATAGAGTAAGACGTGGGCTCTGCACTATTTAAAGAGCAAAGCAGCAGTAATCTGCATTTAACTCCGTGCACATGGGTGAGTTCCCATGCTTGCCTTTCCTGGGGTGAGAAAACCGTGGTAAAAACTCGTGTGTGTGGCTCCGTCATTGTGGAAGACACAGATTTGCAAAGGGATTTTGGCCAAAGCAATTACTAATGCAGATAGTGGCTTGTATTGAATCTCTGCTATTAGCCAGGATGTTCAGTGAGCATCTTCCGTCTGTTGGTCAGCTCGCTTCATCCTGGGAGTTTACCTGGATGAGGTAAGCATTTTGGTCCCATTTTACAGATAAGTCAACTAACTGCAGAGAAGGTTAAGTGATTTGTGCAGCCACATGATCACAGCCGGGTAGATATTTACACCAGGCCAACGGGCAAAAAGTGGCCATTAGGATCACCCTGGGAGCTTTAGAAACCTGATGCCCAGGTCATATTAATAAGTCTTAATAAGTCGGAGTGTCTGGGGGTGGGAGGTGGCAGCGGGGCATCACGAAGATGCCCAGTGACCCCAGGGTGCTGCCACATTGGGGAACCCCTGCTCTCCACCCACTCCCCTGCCAACACCCCCTAAACCTCTTTGAAGGGCCTACTGTTATTCACCCATTTTAGAGATGAGGGATTTGAGCCTCAGAGAGGTCCTGTGGCACCCACTGAGTTGGGACTTGAGCCAGAACATTCTAGAACCCTCATCTTTAACCACAAAATGCCTTCCTAGTGGGATATTGTTACTGGGTCAAAGAGGCTTTTTCCAGGAGAGTGCATTGCGCCTTGGGGACGTATAAAAATTGAATCGAGCTTTTTCTTATCTTGTGGTTTCCACTTCTTTGAACAACTGTGAAAGCAAAACTCCTTTTGCTGTGAGCATCCCCCTTTTTCCTCTGGAGTGTTAAACTCCTGATTGAATCCACTTAAACCTATAGGTTTTCTTTAAAAGCTGCAGCAGCTCCCAGGGCTTGGTCCATGTGGGCCTCGGGTAGGCCCAGGAGGGCTTCTGCGTCCAAACCCCCAGCAATGTGGCCTCCTGGTGCCCTGAGCCCTGACCTGGATCCCAGGGTGCCTGTCGTGCGGGACAAACGCCCTTTCCTACAGCAGCCGGGGCTCTCAGAGCAGAGCCTAGGACCCTCCACACACAAGGGATTTGGGTAATTTCCTCTCTTAATCTGTTATAACTAAGTAGGGAATCGACTGGTATCTCCAAGACTCTAAGACATGGATGAAAAACCTCCTCTTGGACCATGAGAGTTAATTATTCAGTCTGCAGTCAACAACCAGGCAGCACTGGCCATGGGTCCGAGATTCTTCTTGTCTCCGTCTCTCTAACCCCCTCTCGTGTGTCTCCCGGTCTCTCTCCCTGAGCGCTCTTCCTCTGGGTCATTCTCAGACCACATCTCCCCTCCCGTGTGCACACCCGCTTGCTGCTGTAACAAAAGACCACTGATTTGTTAGTGGCTCACAACAACACACACTGATTCTCTCAGGTCTGAAGTGCAGGTATTGGCAGGATTCGTTACTTTTTGGAGACTCAGAGGGAGCCTCTGTTCCCTGGCTGTCTCCTAGCTTCCCGTGGAGGGTGGCCGTCCCCCGTGTTCCCTGGCTTGTAGACACAATGCTGCACCCTCTGCTTCCATTGCCACGTGGCATTCTCTGCCCTGCGTGTCTCCATATGTCTCCATGTGTCTCCATATGTCTTCTTAGAATGACCTGAGTGTTTGGATTGAGACCGCCCTACTCCATTGTGATCTCACGTAACCAACTGCAACTCCAAAGAGCCTGTTTCCATGTAAGTTTATGTTCTGAGGTTCCAGTGGCTATGCATCTTAGGAAGACACTGTCCAGCCCAGTACACCTAGCTACCGTCTTGTTAAATCAGTGCTGCTCAGCTGTGTGATCTAAAATGCACACTGGATTGTGTCAGCCACCTGTTGCCCTCAGAATGCCGTCCAACGCCTGGGTCAGCATCCAGGCTCCCACGGCTCAGGCTGCCTCTTCAACCTCAGCCCAGAGCACACCTCCCTGCGCCCACCTCGCCGGCCTCCATCCTGTGCTGGGTCCGCTCCTCTAGGCCCGCGCCTCTGCTGCTCTCTCTGCCTGGGGCAGGCCCCTGGCCTGGAGCAAGTCCTGGCACAATGTACACCAGTTAGAGGAAGGAGACAATTCAGTGAGCAGTCATCATTTCATGAGCATCTACGGTATATTCCTCTCTGTGCCCTGTGCTGGGACTCGGAGGACAGCATGTGCCCAGCCTAGTTGGGGAAACAGATCTGTAAACAAGCCATCAAATGCAGCAAGACGGAGGCAGTAAGAGACGTCTGAGCCGATAGCCCAGGAGGCCCTGGGGAGGGAAGAACCGACTTGGCCCGAGGGACTGGGAAGGTGTCAGGGAGGGCCTCCCTGCAGAGAAGACTTTTAAGCAGAGTCTGGGAGGAAGGCGTTCAGTCTGACTCCCAGCTGCCGGGAACAGAGGTCCAATCGAGTAGCTGCAAAAATGGAAGGAGGCTGTTTTCCCTCCCCTGGGGCTTCCAGACCTGGACGCATCTGCAGAGGCTCTGAGCCGGGTCCTCTCCATGCCCGGGCAGTGTGGCTCTCTTTGTTGAGAACTTCTCAGGCAGCCACACAGAGGGCCTGGCTGTGAAGATCATGAGTTTTAGGAGAAACACACCCAGAAAAGAGTTCATTTCCTCTTCCGGGAAACAGGGATCTGCACTAAACCTATTCCAGAGTGTTTTTGCGAGGGTAAACTGAGGCAATGCATACCCTGTGCTTTGCACTGTGCTTAGCACATAGAAACGCTCAAAAGAATTCTGTTTTTGCTGCTATTGTTATCTTCATCATTATCAAACACCTTCTTCCACTTGCTTATTGGTTTTGTATCCTTGGAGGTTCACCCGGCCCAGCATCCTTCAGCCCCTCTATAAAACATCCCTTTTTCCTTTAGATCCTGCTAATGGCTGGCTCAGGTTCTTCGTGTCCAAGTTCAGAGGATCAGAAAAGAAAAGAGAAGCTGGCTGGCCAGGCATCCACGGTCTCACGTGGCAAGGTTGCTGTGGATGGACTGCTCTTGGTCCAGGATGACCCTTGCTGAGATCCCCGGGATGGAGAGGAGGGGTCGCCATGACAGAGCTACCTGGACCCCAGAGCTGGGCTGGCCAGTCCCCCTAAGGAAGGTTAGCACAGTCAGCTGAAACAGGCCCAGCACTGAGGGCTAATTGTCAGAAGAACCCTCAGGGAACAAAATAGCAGAGGACAGAGACCTGTGTTCTTCTTGCATTATCCTCTGATTAAAGAGAGACTCCAGGGCAAGGTCCTGACTCAACCAAATGAGGCAGAGGGAGCTCAATCTCCCAACCTCTGCGACTCTCACCTGTGAATCCTGCAGTTCAGGAGCCCCGACCGGCCCTGGGGACCTGCCAGCCACACAAATTAGCTCTGTCCCCCACCCCGGTCCAAACCTGCCGGGACATGGCCAACACCCTAAAGAAACCATTCCAGAGTCAAGTCTGTAGGTGCAGCCCAAGGGCTGCAGGAGCCTTTGTGTGTCCCCATCTGCAAGCCCAGGCTGCCAGAACATATTGGGGGCGTAATGAGAAATAACGGAATCAAAATAATGTAAAGGAAATAAGTGCTGAAGAGGATAATCAACATCCTTTCCGAATAGATTTCCTGCCAGGGAGACGGGAGCAAGGGGAACGCGTTATCCCTGGGGCCCGGGCAGACAGTGGTCCTGGAAAGGAGAGGAAAAAAATAACTTCCTGGAAGAGAGTCTTTTAATTGTTCTTCTAAGAGTCTGAAGCAGGAGCTGCCAAGGCCCAGAACGAGTGCCCCGTTATTGGGGTGACGGCATTTGCTCAGCCATGTGGGGAACGCACAGGAATGCCCCCGCACACGCACAGGCACGGCCCCCCAGCAGTGGCTTCCCCAGGGACCATCACTTGAGTTTGACACCCGGGAGGCAGCATGGACGTCTCAGGTCACCCAGGTGCCGGAGGAGGGAAGAGAGTGGGCTTGGTTGCAGCTGGGGCGTCTCTGTAGCATGGCGACTTGGGGTGACTTTCAGGGTTGCTCCAAGTCTAACTTTCTTCCTAACCAATTCCAATCCTACCTCTTCTGTAAAGCCTCATCAGGAAGAATCTTAGGCACCGTTTCGGGTGATTACACGGCTTCAATACGATGATATATGAAAGCTGTGGTTCACCTGATCTCCTCTCTCTTACTTTTGTTTCCTCTGTCTCTCCCATTCTCTCTCCCTTGCCTGCCTCATTCCTGGGGACGGGGGTGGGGATGGGAGCGGCACTTGTGCTTTGCCCACCAGCCCCCTGGGGAAGCAGAAGACAGGCTTTGGCACAGGGACAGAAAACCTGCCGTGGTGGCTGCGTCTCCATTTCATTCTTCCGCTCACTCCTCCCGGGGGTGGACTGTGGCCTGGGTTTCAGCTCGGGGAGCCGGCCTGGGGGCACCCGAGCTCGTATCCAGGGCGCCCCCGTTTCACTCCCTGCTCTACTTCTCTTCGTTGGTCTAACCACAGACGTTTCTTCCAATTTTGTATTTGAAAAGTCTGCCCCTCGTTTTCACACCATTTCCTGCCAACTGTTTATGACAGTCTTAACAAGCGCCATGAAATTAAACCTTCTCACCTTAACAGAAATGAGGAGCGGGCACCCCGGGGGGCATGTGTGGCTCCCCTCGTTTCTCCGGTTGTCTGTCGAGTCTCATCCTTCAGCCCTGAGCCTACAGCTTGGGATAGAAACACGAATAAAACCAGCGACATAATAAAATAACTGGCTTATTGAGCACTGAGCGATTTCCATTGCTTCGTTTATCCTCCAGCCGTCCCCGAGAGGCATGATATCATTCACCCCATTTTGTAGATGAAGAAACTGAGGTGCACAGAGGTGTGGAGCAATTTGCTAAAGGTCTCTGCACTAAGGTTTGGGGCCAGAATGTGAACCCAAGCTGCCTGGTCTGGAGTCTGGGTGCTGAGCTGGACGCTGCCCCGTTGGAACACGATGCTCTCTGCCAGTTAGCCCCCAGGTAGGAGCGAAAGGGAGATGAAGCAACAGCGCACCCTGGCAACGTGCTGGACGCCAGAACAGTTGCTGGGGCCTCTGTCCCGAAATAAATCCAGTGCTTCAGGGCTGAGAGCAGCCCAGAAATCCACCGATAAGCATCTTGGGGCAGGTGGGTGGCCTTTGAAAGGCAGGATCGTTGTAGGATGCCCAGTGCAAGCAAACCCTTTTCCAGGAGAAGTGACGCCACCGCGCCACATTCCAACCTGGACTCGTGCCGTTGTGGCCCGGTTAGATCATCGCACCGCCACAAGGACAATTCATTTCTCGACCCCTGTCTTATCTGTCGGATGTCGCAAGCCATCTCCAAGTTTACTTTCTGGTTCCCAGCTCCCCAGCACCGGCAGCTCCGTGGCAAGAGTTCAGGCACCATCCCTGATGCCCAGCGGCAGGCATGCACTCACTCCAGCGCTGGCCGCGCGCTCCAGGCCGGGTTTTTCATAATGGGTTTTCAGAGCAGCCTGTTCCGCGATGTGTAATTGTTAGCAGTTGTAAAAAGATAACTCACATTTTTAAAAGCTTAAAGCTTGCTCTGTGCAGATAAAAACTGTGACAAATTATGTTCCGAAAAATCATAAAAGTAGAGGGAGACATGTTAATAACCAAAGGTGGCGTTTCATTTAGAGGTCAGCCAGGGCTATTAAAGTGGTCAGGAATTTCAAGCTTTGGCAGTCGCGATTTGACCATATCACTTATCTCCTCCAGCCCATGCCTAAGTATCTCTCTCCCAGTAAAAAAATAATCCACAGACGGTAATATGAGAGGTCAGGGTAACTGGGGAGAAAAGCAATATTGCCAAAGTAAGCCCGGCTTTCAAGGAGAGCTGTTCAAATGCACCAAGGCTGTTTATTGCTTGTGCTACCCACATATACCTGGGGACATGCTTGTACACACGATCCCCAACATGTATTTCCATGTGCATCCACACACACACACACACACACACACGTGTGCCCCTTGTGAAGTAGCCACGTGGAGGTTTTTCTAGAAGAAAATCAGAAAAACGATCTAATGATCTTTTTCAATGATCTAAATGAAATCATTTAAAGACAATTCAATGACAAACATGACGAGTATGGGAAAAACCATCTGGTTTTCCCAAACTTAGAGAACAATAAATGTATTCATTTAGCCAAGGTAGAAGCAAATCCAAAAGATGTGCGACCTCCAGCCAGCGGGAGAGACTCCAGGGTTTCACGTCCCTGCCCCGTGGGCGAGAAGGGCTTGAGTGGACTCTGACAGTCAGCTGCTTTGAAAATAGGAGATTGGGGCCGAGCACAGGTGGCTCACGCCTGTAATCCTAGCACTCTGGGAGGCCGAGGAGGGGGCATCGCTCAAGGTCAGGAGTTCAAAACCAGCCTGAGCAAGAGTGAGACACCGTCTCTACTAAAAAATAGAAAGAAATTAATTGGCCAACTAAAATATATAGAAAAAATTAGCTGGGCATGGTGGTGTGTGCCTGTAGTCCCAGCTACTCGGGAGGCTGAGGCAGAAGGATTGCTTGAGCCCAGGAGTTTGAGGTTGCTGTGAGCTAGGCTGACACCACGACACTCTAGCCTGGGCGACAGAGTGAGACTCTGTCTCAAAAAAAAAAAAATGAAAAGAAAATAGATGATTGGCAAGAGGTTGATTGAGTCTATTTAAATGTTTGCCACCCCTGCCTGTCCCCCCAGAGCCAAACAAGTCTTATAGTCTCAGGAGGGATCAATTTTCTGAGGTAAATTATTGTTTCTGAAACAGACTCATGTTCCATGATGCAGAGACAGAGGTGGTAAGGGATCTCTAGATAGGAAGGCTACAGTAAGACAAGGTAATAAAACCAGTCTTAAGCACGGACCTCGGAAAAAGCCCAAACTGCAGGTCACGCTGAGTTTGGGACTTCATGGTGACTCAGCTGGGTACAGCTAAGCGGGTCACTTACCTTCTCTGGGCCTTGGTTTTGTCACCTGTGAAATGGACGTGAGACTGTGTGTAAAAGACGCTAATGTGGCGGTACTGGTGCTGACACTATAATCCCCCAGCCCCTTTCCTCGAGATATTCCAAATTTTCCTGTATGTTTCTGTGTCCTGCAGAGATCAGCCAGTTTCAGTCATTTTTTTTGAAAGCACTAATTTTTCATGCCATTTTATTGCCTATTGTTTCTTGGCAAGAGATAAGGAAAAATAAACAAACGAAGGTTTCTATTTAATAGAGAGAGAGAGAGCTCTGCTGTGATAAGGGGATTGCTCATTGTCTGTTTGTTTGATTTTAATATACTTAATACACTTCCAAGAAAAAATAAAAATAAAATAGCAAAATGGCCTCTGCATGTTGCAGAAAACTATCAGGTAGGCTGCGTGTGGTGGCAGGTGCATTTGCTCTGAGAGTCCTCCATTCACGGGTGGTGTTCTGTGGCAAGAAATCCATCTAAGGGCAGACATTTGGCTTTTTAAATATCTACATGATTTAGCTTTACTATAATGTAGAAATCTTAACAGCCAAGAAATATCAACTTTCTGCAAAGGCTATAAAATTCATGCTATTTATCCACGGGCCAGACCAACACATACAACCTGGGCAAATAGATGTAGCCAAGTTTTAATGCACTATAAATAAACATAATTGTGCATTTATTTATTTTAATTCTTCATAGATCTTCTACACCACTTAAGCATTGAGAAAGGGAGGAGTAAGTGAAACCAGGAGAGTGGACACTTACAATTTAGCATTAACTCTGAAATGAATCCTAGACAAAACGCAGTGGAAATGTTGAGACAAGAATCTCAACACAGTTACAAGACCACTGTGTCTTTGCCTATTCTTAAAAAGATGATTACTATTTATTATTTATTTGCAACCTACTATGCACTCTGCTGACAGCTTGGGGAAGTCACTGAATACTACTTCTGCCCTCAAGGAGTTAAATTGATAAGAGATTACCTACATCTCTTCATTGGAATCCTCCTCACATGATGGGGATAGCCTTCTGTAATTCTTAAACATCATTTGTAAGTATTTGGTTCTATTGAGGTTACCAGAATTACTTATAAGTAGCAATTATTGGGAATGAATCTCAAATATTCTTGACCTAGACATTAGAACTTAAGTTCATTCTCTTTATCCTATGTAAACATCCTGCCCTGCTCCAAAGTCTAGGCATATATAGGTGATCAATAAGTGCCCATTATTACATCACTGTAATAAAGACTGTGCACACGCATACATACACACAGCCTCAGAGCGGAATTTACTGGTCACCATTACCATTGCCTTAAGGACCAGACTTAGAGCAGTATCAAGACGACGCTAATAACTTCCCATTGGGACTAATGCTTTGACCTGGTGGTTTTTGTTTTTCTCCTTTCGTTGTGGATGTTGGGATTTTAAGGATGGATTTCCATCTAGCTAGCAAGGATATAAATAGATATCAGAAACAGAGCCTCCCTTGGCCCAGTGTGCATTAAAATGGCTTTTTATCTCTTAGACATGTTTGTGGGAAGGGTTAAAAGGACAGAGATGCGAGATGAACAGTCGAATGCAAATGCTGAGTGGAATGGAGGGCGCCATTGTTCAGTGGTCGTGGAGGAGAGAGAGTCCTCCTGTTGCTGTGTGTGTGTGTCCTGCAGGCTTCAGGAATGGTTAGGGGAGAATTTGCTGGCTTTAATAATGGAAGATAATAATAACAACAAAACCAAAAACAACAGGCATAACTTTTTTTTTTTTTTTTGACAGACGATTCATTCTGGGAAAAATCTACTTTTGAAGCCTTGGGATATAGTTAAACTGTTGAGCAACTCAATGACTGAGCATATAGCCACCTTGAAAGCCAGGATTGCTCTTGACGGCAGTTGATGTATGATTTCGAGAAAGTTCCTTGGGCTGAGCCTCAGTTTCCTCTTCTGTACGATGAAGTTGCTCACATCAACCGAACTGAGTTTTTATTTATAATAACCTAATCATTCTGGTTGGAATGCTGCCTTCTTTGGGCTCTGAGGATGTCTCATGGCTTGTTTTTGGGTGTCCCCTTCTGTCACCTTCTCCGAGGCATCCATGGCCCCCTTTCTGAGTATGTTGTCATCATGTCGTGTCCCATTTCTACTCCTCTCCGTTACCATGCACCACAATTTGTGATTATATATTTGATGCAATATAAATTATGCATGTGTATATAATTACATATTTATTTACCTACTTAATTATTTTCTTTCCTCTCCCCTGAAACTCCAAGCTGTGAGGACAGGCTCATGGTTTCCATCCCTCAGAGCCTAATAAAGTGCTGGGTACCTAGTAGGTGTTCAGGAAACAGCTATTAAATATTAATAAATTAATGAATGTTGAAAAATCAAGTTAAGAACCAAGTTAAGTATGTAAAGTATGATCTTATTGTTTAAAGCCATAGGAGATACATGCTTGCCTATGTTACAAGGGAAAGTTTGGAGTTTATCATTTCACTTTCCTCATATTTTTTTTCTTACAGTGAGGACATATAGAGCTTAAAATTGAAAAAAAAAAGCATAATTTTATGCATAAAAATGAAATGAATTTTAAACCTTCACTTGGGTAGAGATAAAATTCATATTAGAATTGGCAGTCCGTTAATCACTATTCTCAATGTAATCCAATGAGCAACTGTGCTCCCTTTATAAGTTAAATTGATTCATACATATTGGCAAGGTAGCTATTTCCCTCAAAGGGAGTTGGGCTGTATATTAATATCTTATTATACTTTTTATGCTCAGGTGACATGATCATTATTTCATCTCAGTCTGTTTATAAGAATAAATGCTTTTGGATGGGGGTACTGAAAAAACCCCACCTATATCTAGCAATCTCTTGAGGGAAGTACATGCAAAACCCTCCTTTGGCCCATGGCAGGTCTGCAGAGTTCTCTGCAGACCTCTGCTGATCATGTCTCCAAGGTATGTTCCTAGAAATCCACCATCAGACCCCATCATTCAAATATGATGACTGTGTGTTCTTTGGATATTTCTTCCACCCCAGTGCACATGGTGGAACTTGCCTTAGAATTTTGCTTGCAAAAGCTGCTGTCATTGATGAACAACTAACTGGTCAACCCCTGACTGGAAATGTGCTCGAACACTATGTTATGAGTGGGTTGTGTTTATTGTTGAAAATCGAGAAGATGGACAATGAAAATGGCTGATCTTGGACAGTTGTGACTTAGGCATGTCTAAAGATTTGGATGAACCTCATTAGCAAGTACCAAAGTCATGAATACAGTGAGTCCTGCCCGTGCTTTGAGGCCAGTGTCCAATGCAAAAGAAACATACATCTGATCTCAATATTCTTGAGCAGCAATTTAAATCTTTATTGAAGTCATTTGAAGAGTGAATCAGGGGAGAATTACTTCACATACCAGACAGCAAACTCCCTAAAAGGCCTCTTCAACCACCTTGTTTTCCCAAAGCTCTCTTGTCATGTCAGCTGCTCCTCATTCCTTCTGCTGTGTTCTTTGGCAAACACTAGCCCCCCTCTTCATCCTCTCTCTCAGCCTTCTGCTCTGTCCTGTTCTTCTGTAGTTGCTCTATTTCCTTTTATGTGTAACTTTGTTTTGTTCTCTTCAATTCTGTAACTTTGCACTGAGCAAAGAATCTGAAACAGAAGCCTCCCAGAAAAGGGAAGGGGAGGAGAGAGGCTGGAGTTAGACACACCTTAGCATCTTCGTCCCTTTCGCGATGATCATAGCTGCCCAATTCCTGCATCGACTCGCTTGAGTCTCCCCATTCTAATGACGAGGAAGCCAAAATGATGAGCAGTAACTGCCCAAATCACAGTCAGGGCTGGGTTGGGGTTGAACTCCTTAAGGGATGGTCTCCCACCATCTCTATCAATGAAGATAATCGAAAAGAAGGAAATCCTGCAGCCAGCGCTGGGCACTCAGTCATGGTGTCCATCTTCAGCCTCTGAGCAAGAAACAAACATGACATGGTATTAGAAAACATGACTTGGCTCCAAGAAGCAAAAGTAGAATTCACTTTGAAGTTAGAAGTTGATCTTGAACTGCTAGGAAAAAAATTCTAGAGCTCTCCAACTCTCTTCTTCAATGAGTTTGAATTTCCAAAAGTCTGGGGCTCACCTTTGCTCCTTAGGAGGGGACAATGTGGATGGAAAGGAAGGAATCAGCTGTGTGAGTTTGAAGGGACCCCCTCTGTGGCCGTGAAGGGGTCGGCTATGTGGATATGCAGTGAGAGGGATGGAGAGTCATGTGAGTCATCACTTGAGGGCAGAAAACACAAAACTGGAAGAAACGACAGCTTCATCTTCCCCACACAGGACTTTCTACTTCAAAATATCTGGCATGTCCTTCCCTCTAGCTTTGAGGGACTTGCAGCTCCGTGCAAAGCCCACCCTCTGCATCACCGTTGAAAACCTTTCACTGTTAGTTTCTGATCTCTTCCCTCAATAGAAACCACCTACCATTTAGCCTCTGCATGTTGATCTACCTCTGTTTTCCAGAACAATTTAAAAATAATAAAAGGCGAGGTACTTCAAGAAGTGTGCATTCTCTTGGGAAGGGATGTTGACCCTCTTGTAGTTCTTTCTTCACTTCACCCTCCAGGACTCTTAGCCAGAGCCTGGGGCTGGGGAGGATTCCAAGCTTTTGCCAGTGAGAATTGCAGGGGGCAGTGGAGCCTCTCCTTGGAACACTGACTTGCAGACAGTAGCCGGCACCAGGATCACACGGCAGGTGTGGAGGTGTGGTTATAACCCGGCCGGCTGGGTTCCAGCCCCAGAGTTTCTGATTCAGTGGGTGTGGAGTGGGGCAGGAGAATTCACATCTCTGCTAAGTTCCCAGGACCTTGGAATAACGCCAGGACCACTCTCTGAGAACAACTGCCTTATCAGCTCAAGTTCAAATGACTTCTTTGGATGAAATTGCTCCCCATGACCAAGTCCCTTCCATGTGAAAGGTCTTCATACATTGGAAGACAACTCCTGAATCTTCAGTTCTCTAGGGTGGACATCCTCTGTCTTTTCTAATGATGGTTAGACAGAATACTTGCCTGCTTTAGGGATCTGCATCCGGATTGCACAGCCCAGAAGGAGCCCTGTTTCTCCTGATCTGAGCCTAAGTTGACTGAAGATTTCTAACGTCACGCTCTATTGCTATATTATGCTTAGCATCACCCATGCCCATGGGTCTTTTTCACCAGTGGCTTCGCAGGCAGGATTCTACGTATCTTGTACATTTGAGAAAAATTTTAAATATAGATGCAGGACTTGACAAATATATCTAATAGATTTCATCTCAAGTATGAACTTTTAAACTATAACAGTCTTTTTAAATCCTGATCTGTCTTCCAGCTTTCTCATTTTTCTCATACCAGCTGTAGATTTAATGCACACATCTCTAAATCCTTATTCAAAATAAGGATGTTCTCTAAGAAGATCAGCACAAGCACAGGGTTCTGCGGCACACCTACAGCAACTTCCCTTGAAATAATAAAAGTAATAATTCATAAAGCCTCCTAGAATGAGGTTAAGTGGCTATAAATCTGCCAATAATTCCCTCATTCATTTCACATTTCTCCATCTTGTCTATGGGTATTTCTTGGGGGACAGCATCATACACCTTTCTGAGATCACAGCATACTTGTCCTGTGGCATTTCCTTGGGATACGAAAGCCCCGTGTTGCCTTTTCAAAATCAACTTGGTGATAATCCATTCTTCAATTGTGCCAATTATAAAGTTTGTCATCACAGAGTGTCTGAAACTGGTCCTCTATTTTTTCTGAATCCAAGACATTTAAAAATATGGTTTTCTTTCTTTTCTTCTTGATGTCTCAAATTCCCACCTGTGAATCTTTTCATTATTCCAGGATACCATTTGTCTGGAGGCATGCATTTGAACCATCTAAAATAACCATCTAAAATGGTTAGACTGTTTATCTTTTGTCCCCAGCCTGCCCCCATTCCAATCTGGGGTTTCAACTGCAGTTCAAATATCCCTTCCAATCTGAACATTTCTTCCCGGTTGAGAAGACCAAAGAAAATGCCAACATACTAATAATGATTCAGATTTCTCTAGTGGTTTAAATTTCATCAAGTGTACCACAAACATGATCTATTTAGGGATTATCTATTATTTATCCCCCATTTGTAGATGAAGCAACTGAAATATTGTATATGGTATATAGTAGAGATGCAGTAAATATTGAATGAATGAATGAACAAATGCTAGTGAACAGAGCCTGGCCTCAGAATGCCAAATTCCATCCCATTAGTACTATTTTTGCTGAGTGTTTCCCCTCCCTCTCACCTGGTTACAACCCATTACCTAACCCATGCATTAGGCCAGTTCTTTTTTTGTTCTTTGTCTTGCTCCAAACCTCATCATAAATGTTATTATTTGATGAATTTAGCATTTTCTTCAATTTCAGCTTTTTCTGAGATACTATGTTCAAATTAACAGAAATAAGGTCATATACAACTTGGAGACGTGTTATTTGTGTTTGGAGCTAGGAATAATTCTAATTTTTTTTAGTTAAATAATTCTAATGTTTTAAAAAATGTTACCACTTTTTCATTGATAGCATGGTTCAGGGTCTGATCATGTCTACCAGTCTCTACTGTACACTATTTGTAGAGAGTATGGCTAAATTTAATCTCAAATTTAAATTAATTAAAATTGGCACAGTTTAAAAATCAGTTCCTCAGTTGCAATAGCCACATTTCAGTTGCTCAATAGCCATTTGTGGCTAGGGATTACCATATTGGGCAGCCCAGATGTGGAACATTTCTATCCTTGCAGAAAGTTCTGTTGGGTAGATCTGATATGAAATCTGTGCATATGCATTCTCCATTAAATCAGTCAAAGGAGGAGAGGGAAGAGAATTTTTCATGTTGTATATGGCGATTACTTTGACTTTCTCTAGAAGGATTAGGCGCGAATTTACCGGACGAAATTTCTAGATAAGCTAGAAGAAAAATGATTGAGTTGTGTCTTAAAAATGAAAACCCTCTGACATGTTGGTATTCTAGGCCGGCGACTTCGCTTGTGGCATTTTGGAACAAGATTCAGAATCAGGGAAGTGTCACCCAAGTTGAAAGCTCCCCTTGCAAGAAATGTCTTAGTCTGACCTAAAGTAAGTGGAAGAGACAGGGTGAAGGAAAGGGAAGTGGCAGAGGATGTCGAAGTGATAAATGGTACCCTGGCATATCACATTTGACGTCTTAACAGGAAAAGGGGGCTGGCGAGCCAGACTCGGGTGAAGCGGGGAAGTTTCAAACCTTCCTCTCTTGTCTTCATTTTGTTTTTCAAGGCGCAGGTTGAGTTCGGGAGCTCCTGGTTCAATCACAGCGCATCCACTCTGTGGAGTAACAAGCCAATCAAGGCCAATGTGTCCTCCAAGGCAGCGTCTGCAGTTGCCGAGACAAAATGATTGCAGGCTTCCAAGCTGTTGAGAAAGCACGGAGCCGAGGAGGAATCTCTCCGAGAGGAGATTGCCAGTAGCAGCCACATCATGTGTGCTCTGACTACCTCTCTAACTCCCCAAGTGGACAGTGGGCCCCCAGACAGAGTGACAGCCACCAAATAGCCTGCCTGACTCTCCCAGCCAGGAACGATGGGAGCCTCATTTATCAGAGTGTAGGGTCTCTGTAATCTTCCTAGGGTCCTTTCCCCAAATAAAACACCAAACAGAACCACAGGGCTGTGTCTTTTCAGAATCCTCCCGAGCCAAGCAGTCACTCCTGTGTAGAGTTTCATTTTATTTTCTCCCCGATATTTTCCTAGGGTAACTTCCACATCACAAACACACTTATCTGGGCTTCACATCAGCCTTGAAGATTGGGGAGTATGGATCTGTTTTCCAGACCGACCGTCTGACTGTCTGACCTATGGTTGTTCACTCTCACAGAAATGCATAATGTGACCCTTGTTAAAACCACAATTAGTCTCAACCCTTTACAGGAAATATCGGTTTGGTAAGATGAGAGATACCGTTAATAGGAAGTCACGTGGTCGGTAGGGAGAGCAGGCCCATGCAGCCGAACGTACACAATTTCTACTTATCATTGATCTCTCGCTGCAGCTGCCGGCTAATGAATGCAAAGGTTAGCGTGCACGTGTGCCCTCCATTCTGGTCAGAGAGGCCAGTGTGGAGGTGGCCCTGCCAGCCCTCAAGGCTGAAGGACATCTCGGGGGTTGCATCTCTGGTCCCCAGGTACAGGAGGCTTCTAGGGAAGAGGCTTCGTTCAGAGACGCTTCCCATTGTATTTCAACTAAAAGAAAAGAACAAACTAATCGCCAGTCTTGAGGCCACCCCCAGCCACCCCACACTTGGCAGGCAGCTTCAGGAATGCCCCAAGGAGGTCACCCCACAGACGATTAAAGAATCAGAGGACTACAAGGGCTGCTGGAATTGATGTGCTGCTCTGCCGTATGTTAACGTTGGGGCTCTGACCTCACTTTTCCCATCTGTACAGTGGGACTGAATGGCTACTTATGGGGAGTAAATTCTATAGCAGCGGTACTACTAATAATCATTGCCTGAGGCCATTTTGAGTGTTCTGTTCTAGGCATACTGCTAATGATGCATGCATCACAAACAGGACAATGGGAAGAATGTATCACAGCAGGTAATGCGAGGAAAAGAAACAGCCTAACTAGGCAGGCAGCCATGAGAAAATTACTTAATCCTTCTGGGTTTCCATTTCTTCCGCTGTCAAATAAAGATAATAATACCTCTCTCATATGGTATTGGAAGATTTAAATGAGATAATGTTTTAGCATGATTCCTGGCACCTAAGAAGCATTCTGCACATGCTCCACTATTGTTAATATTATTACTGTTAGAATTATCACCCTCCCCTGCCGACACTCACAGCCTTGTACGCAAGGCTGAGGATTAGCAGTAAATAGGTAGCTATTGTAATTAATATACATCACTTAGACTTTCAAATGGTGGTCTACTGGAAAAACCCAAATTGTATTTAGCCAATATGGAACTGGGATTTTTGAAAGATGTCAGCTATGACCAAACACAATAATTAAGTAGAGAGAAAATAAAGTGGGGTCCTGCCAAAGAGAGGTAAGCTTAGAAAGTACTGCATGCATTTAGGGGTTTGATGGCAAACCTCTTGATTGACTGAGAAGGGAGAGTGCACGTCCCCTAGATCTGGAAGTGGAACTGTGTTTTATTTTTCTTTTGGTTTTTCCCACAACCTTAGAGGTTTTGTGAACTGCTCCATTGTGGATTCAAACTGTGTCCCAAAGGGGGCTCTGAGCTTAGACAAACTTGCTTCTTGTCATTCACGGGGTCCTCAGGGAGGCACCTCCCAGCTGATAGGACAAAAGCCTCCTCAAGCCCAGAGCTTTACAGCTTGGATCAGCTGGTCTTTAGCTATAGCTGTGCCCATCGTGGGCATTTAAACCCAAGAAGAGTGGCCTCCTTGCATCTCCCTCTCTCTTCCCAAAAAATGAAGCAGGAAGACACAGCTGGCAGGAGTAGCTATTTTTACTTGTTCAAAGCGATCTATTCATTAAGTGCAAGATTAATAATTGTTTAGTAAAGGGATGCTGGCACGGTGGCTCACACCTGTAACCCTAACACTCTGGGAGGCTGAGGCGGGAGGATCACTTGAGGTCAGGAGTTTGAGATCAGACTGAGCAAGAGCGAGACCCCGTCTCTACTAAAAATAGAAAAATTAGCCGGGTGTCATGGCTTGCACCTGTAGTCCCAGGTAGTCAGGAGGCTGAGGCAGGAGGATCCCTTGAGCCCAGGAGTTTTAAGTTGCTGTGAGCTATGATGACACCACTGTACTCTACCTGGGGTAATAGAGTGAGACTCTGTCTAAAAAGAAAAAAAGGAAATTGGGCCTCACTCCCCCCCCCCTTATAAAAAACAGAAGAGAAAGATACTAAAGTGTGATAAAGTTTAGCTGAAAAGTCAGAGAAAACATAACACAATTTTGTATAGGATTATCTGACTTGAGCTAGTCTGTTTCTTTTAATATTTAAAAGCGATTCTTGCTAGGGGGTGTGTGTGTGTGTGAGAGAGAGAGATGTATTTGCATTGACAGCAGACCAAGAAACATGCTACTTCTGCTCCTACATCCTCTGCCCTTGCCCAGATATTAGAAATACTTTTGCTAGTCAGTTCTACATTGACAAGTTGTACATACATGCAATGACAGAACACAGCATCGACAAAGTAGACTGTCATTATATTAATATGAATACCTAGAAGAAGGCTGGCACACACACGGCCAATGTGTTAGTGCTCCCATTTCAGCATCATGGCAGGCATTACTAACGGATCAGGATGCTCAGAGTTCTCCAGGCAGACACAACCAATCCATTGGAGTTAAAAGGCAAAACAGGAGCTGTTTATCTTCAGTGAGGCAGAGAAACATTCTCATGCCAGTATCTGTGATCCAGAGAAGATCTTACCCAAATTATCTTAAAATCATTACCAACAGTTTAACTTTTGTTGCAAGCTGAATCTGATTTTTAAAAATGTTGTGCCTCCTGGCAGAGAGAAAATTTTATTCTACAGCACAGAACCAGAGTAATTATCTTGAGAGAAGGTCCCACTTTATTTTTGCTCTAATCCAAATTGAAACAAGTATTGACTTTTTATAAATAGCATCTAAAAATGTATACCAGTTGACCTAATAATTCTATTCCTGAGACTCTAAGCTGAAGAAACAATATTAATTCAGGAAATTTCTCGTAAGAAAAAGCTATTCACTGTGGTAGTATTTATAATACCAATAGCAATAATCTAAGTGCCCAGTAATAAGAAATAAATTATTAGTATATGCTCACTTGATTTATTATTATGCAATAACAATAATATGATTATAATAATAATGTGATCATAAGATAGATGCATTAAAAATAAACATAAAAATTCTCAGAAGATATAAAATGATCATCTCTAAATGGTCAGATTACAGACAAATATTTATTCCTTCATTCTACTCACCACAATCTCTGCTTTTAATAATGTTATTATTTTTCATTAAAATCATCATTGAAGTGTATCATACACACAGAAAAACGCTCAACTTATAAGTGAACGATACATTTTAACAGTGTGAACACACCTTACATGCTCCAGATCAAGACACGAACAGCTTGGTTTTGCCAAGCTTAGTTTTGAATTTTATCATGATGGATTCAAAAATTAAGTACTTTTTTCCTATTGATGTCTTTCTTTCTCTTAATACTGTGTTTTTGAAATTTATTCATAGGCTTGCCATTTAGTTGCAGTACATTCATTCTCACTGCTGTGTAGTATTCCATTTGTGACAATAGCATTGTGTGCTCGATGGACTTTTCCATTTCGGGACTGTTCCACTCTCGGCGCTGCTACAGATGTTCTCATATGTGGGCTTTGATAAATATGTGAGCATTTCTACAGGGGGCATTATCTAGGGGTTTAAATCCTGGGCCATAGAGTAATTATTTTGCAACAAAAAAATGTATAAGCCTTAAAAATAATAATATTTAAAACTCCATTTGTCCAAGGCAAAAGCAGAGAAGATTCAAGAAATCTAGATTAACATAGAAGCTGCCTGATTTTGTGTAATACTACAAAGAAAAATTAGAATAAAATTAAACAAGTAAACACAGAAAAAAACAAAACCAACTGCACTAAACTAAACCTAAAATCCTAATACATGTGAAGGAGTTAGTTATCTTTTTATGTTGTTGTTTTTTTTTTTTTTTTTCTCCAACAATGCTTGGAGTAATGGTTGTTTCACTGTTCTCCCAGGCAATATCAATATTTTGAAAGAAGTCTGCTGACAGGTTTCTCAGGATACAGAAACTGAACTGTAGGGTTGACTTGTTTTCCATTGGGAAGGATTTGTTGTTAACCCACATTCCTTGTCACCGGCATCTCCAGCGTGTTTATCTGAAATGTTCTGATTCTATCCACGTTTCCATACTGCGTACAATGGCCTGTGTCTCTCCAAAATCTCTCCAGTGATTCTGTGTTTCCCAGTGCGTGCTAAGCTCGGTGGGCTGTAAACCATGGGCAGTGAATTGGAGTTTGCCAAAATGTAGAAAGGGGTGACTCTCTCACTGGGCGTAAACTAGAGCAACTGTTTTTTAAGGCCTCTGAACTTCAGTGCCCGCCTTGATGATGTAGTTGCAATAATTCCTGTCTGGCTAGGTTGTCAGAGTCAGGGTCCTAGTGCAGTACCTGGCACATGGTAGATGTGCAGTAAATGGTAGCTGTCATCATCATCACCACCACCACCATCATCACACCATCTGGAGAAAAAACACCAAACATAGAATCTGTGAGCCCAGTTTCTCTTTCTTATGGAGAGCAGTGAGGCCTCCGTACAAACGACCTGGGCAAATGGGATATGCACGATGGTGAACAAGAACATGAACTTTAGCAAGGGAGGAGGGATGCTCTCTTATCAGCTGGATGGAATCAATGCCCGGAACCCTCTTAGGGAGGCAGAACTCTGGAGATCCTCGCCTCTGGGTCACAGGGAATTTTCTGCTCAACTTGAGGCATCAATACTCTCCTGCCGACAGAGATTGATTCTTCAGAAAATACTCATCCACTTTCCTCTCTGTCGACGATTCCTTTGCTTTGTGTAGTCATTCATTCATTCATTGCCCCCATTTCATAAATGATCACCAAGAACTTACTCTGTCTCAGGCCCATGTTAGAACTCAAGGGTTAGGAGTTAATACAAGTTCCTGGCCATTGAGTAACAAAAGTGAGCATACACACACGTGAACACATGCACACTAAGAAGTCACCCCCCCACACACACACGTGTGAACACGAGCACACTAAGAAGTCGCCCTTTCAAAGGTGATTCCATATCAATCTCATTTCCATCCCCCACCCCTACTGCTAACATATCTTGTCTGTCTGATCTGTTGCCGGACAGTGTTTTCTGAATGAATAAATGAATGAATGAGACAGAGAAAAAGGCTGAGTCAGAGAGGAGAGAAGGGAGAAAGGCAGGGAGAAAATAAATGACTTCTTCCAAATCCCCATATCGTCCTGCTTTGCCCATTCTTCTGTGACAGCCATCACTCCCCCTCCCTCTGGAATTCTGTCATTGGTCACACACCTGTCTCCCCTGGGAGGTCACACTCGGCCTTATATCCCCAAGGACTTCACAGCGGCTGTCCTGTAACAGCACCATCAATAAATACTTGCTGAATGGGTGCTTTGTAACTTAGAAATATTACCAGGTGTCACTGGAAAAGGATGTAACAGAAGGGGTTCTTGCAAGAAGGAAGTGAGACGAAGAAAGAAGGCTGTTGTGTTGCAGCAATTGCAGCAATTCAGGAGAGAAGCTTAGGGGAGGGGACAGATGCAGAAGGGAGTTCTGGAGAGGAAAAGGGCAAGTAGTGGACGGGTTGGGGGGAAATCCAGCATTGCTCACTGATCAGCTGGCGGCAGAAGGTGAGGGAAAAGACAAAGTCAAAGCCGAGATTCCGTGGCTGGGCCACTGGGAGGAAAATGGCACCATAAGTCCCAATAGGTTTGTGGGGAGCAAGAGGACAACTCAATGGATGGATAAAGAAATCTCAGAAGAACAGATGTGGGCACGTCCATCACCCTTAGGTCAAAGATCTCGGTGCACCCTCTATGTGTTGTAGGTTTTCCTTTCCTTGATGTGTTCACTGGCAAGGCACAGGAGGAAACTGAAGGATGGGTTGTTGGGTCAAACCAATAAGGCTAATAAAACAACCTCCCCTCCAACACACACACCCACACCCACAACTCTCAGAATCGTGAGGACTCCCCTAATTTTCTGGCTGTGTTAGGCAATTTTCTTGGATTTATTACTTTGTTCACAGTTATTCACTGGTTCCTATCTGAGACCATTTTCTGTTGCTTATAACAGAATACCTGAAACTGGGAAATTTACTTTGAGAAGGAATGCATTTCTTACAGTTATGATAGCTGAAGTCCAAGGTCAAGGGTCTGCACCCGGTGAGGGCCTTCTGGCTGTTGGGGACCCTTGTAGAGTCCTAATACAGCCCCTGACGTTACGTAGTGAGGGGCTGAGCATGCTTTTCAAGCTCCTCTTCCTCTTCTTGCACAGCTACCAGTCCCACTCCTATGATAACCCCTTAATCCATTAATCTATGAATGGATTCATCTTCCCTCACCTCTTAAAGGCCCCGCCTCCCAACACTGCCCCATTGGGGATTAAGAGCCAACATGAATTTGGGAGGGGACAAACATTCAAGCCACGGCCGCTCCCTATGCTGCTAGGTGCTGTGGATGCAATGCTGAGGGGACGAGATGCCACCCCTGCCCTTGCAGGCTAGACAAGAGGGGCTAGTGACACCCTGTGACCACTTGTCCCTGTCCTTGTGGAACAACGAAGATGAAAACAGCAAGGTGGAGGCTGTGGAGTTCCCACATCCATCTGGCAGGAAACGCCGGGATGCTAGAGAAGGGAGCGGCTCCCCACCAGAGACCTAGATGAGTAGGTGATATCTAAGCAAGTTAAGAGGGGAGGAAAGAAAGTTCTAGAAAGAGGTAAGAGCCGGAGTCGAAGGTCCTACCGTGGGAGGGAAGTAGGCAAGGCTGAGAGTCTGAAAGGAGATTCAGCACGGGTCTGGGGCTGAGAGGAGGCTGGCGGAGGAGGTTGGAGCCGAACCAAATAGGCCTTTGTAGGCCACGCAAGGGGCCTCAGAACCTGCCGGAGAGAGTGAATCACAGCCCCTGAGGTCAAATGCGGAATTTCTCAATAATTCTGATTCACACAGACGGAGCCAGCCGAGGGCTCGCCCGCCAAACCGCAGCCTGCCCCAGCGAAGTGGAGGCTGAGGTGCCCCAGTAGGTCACCGCAGCTAAGACATTACAGCGTCTCTCCTAGTTTTTTCCAGTCTGATGTAATCTTTCCGAAGACTGGCAGCAGTTGCAAGAAAACTGTTTCAGATATCTATTAATATTTTAACATGCTTTTAAGAAAATTTGGCCTTTTGTCGAGCTGGTCTCAGAGCAGACATATATCACAGCCTATGATAGACATTACACTTATCCCTATTTGGTGGGTATATTTCTCTTGTTTGGATTCATTTTTTAACATCTATTATTAAAAAATCTTTCTTGCCTGGGTTGTGTTTGCTCCTACAGTTCTTAAGCTTGTTTGCTCCGAGCAAGTTGCCCCATCCTCACCCTCCACACAAGGAATGGGCCTGCCGTTAATTCTGTGACCTGGGCTGGCTAGGATTACCACTCTCGAATTAAACAAAAAACCATCTGGAACCCAGAGGCCAAACCAGAATGTCTAGTAACAAGGAAATTATAGTCTGAAATTGGCCTTGCACTTAGGGAGGAAAAAAAAAAAGTTCTCTTTTAACCAATATTTTCTGAGATTTTCCCACTTCCAGTGACCCCACGTGGCTTACACATGGGCAATCGCATCTTCTTTTTTTATGGCCACACTTTAAGGTGAATGTTACCCATCCACGTATAACAGATGAGAAAAAGCAAATCTTGGAAGAATAGATCAGCTACCAATAGGCAGAGTTTAAACTCATTGCTGTCCAAGAACAGGATGTGTTCTACCTCCCCAGAGCTGCATACTGGGTCCTAGAAGGCTGCTGACCTTCTAGAACATTCTAGTCTGAATGGTGGTGAGCCAAGCACAGAGATTTTTCTGGAGTAGCTACTGATGAGGGTAAGCAGCACAAGGAGGAGACATGAAGTAAGACCTGAATGATGAGGAGGAACCAGCCATGGGATGGGTTTAGGGAAGGGCATTTCAGTCAAAGGGAATAGCATGTGTCTCTGAGCTGAGAAGGAAGAGCTTGGTGTGTTTGTGGAACAGGAAGGAGTCCCGTGTGACTAGAGGGTGATGTGGAAGAAGAAAAGTGGTACAAGGCAGTCAGGGGCTGGATCATACGTCCTTGGTCAGCTAAGAAAGTAGATGTCTTTGTGGATGCGATACTATGACAAATTGAGCACATATTTCTGGACACTCTTCCCATCGAGAGGGGGCATCTGTGTCCCCTCCCCTTGAATTTGGGAGGCTGTTCAACTCCTTTGATCAACACAACATGGTGGACATGATGCTATGCCAGCTTCCAGCCTGACCTCAAGGGAGGGTCACCTTCCACTTCTTATTTTGAAACACCCTTTCTGGGTAAGAAGTCTGACTACCCTGAGATTGCCATGCTAGAGAGGTGACCCCTAGGCAGGCATTCCAGTTGACAATTCTATCTGAGCCCAGCCCTCCAGGCACCCCCACCACCATCAAAACACCAAAAGTGTGAGCGAAGCCATCTTTCACCCTCCAAACCAAGCTGTCCGTCAGAGGAACGCTCTTGCGTGACCTCAGACAATGCTGTGTGAAGCAGAACAACCCCCTGGCTGAGCCCTGCCTAAATTCCTGACCCACAAATTGAGAACTACAAAAACTGATGGCTGTTTTAAGCCACCAGGTTTTGAGGAAGATTGTTACATAGCAATGGATACCCAGAATGGATGGGAAGCCATGGAAGGTAAGTCAGTGAGGTGTGGATCAGCAAACATATGCTGGAGAAAGATACCTACAGCCACTCCATAGAGACTGACTTATGCAGAGGGAGAGTGGGGGCAGAGGTGGAATAGAGGAGATGGATTGTGGAGTTTAAGTCAGTCACCCAGGCAAGAGGGTGAGGAGCAACAACAGAGATGGCAAAAAGTAGTGGATCTGATATATGCTCTGGGGGAAAAAAAATAAATGACACCAAAAACCAGAACTCACTGATGGATTGAATATGAGATTACCAAGTGGGAGGAATGGAGGCTGACCCATCTGTACCCTAAGATCTTGCAGAGGTGGCACTGCCTTTCTGTCCTCTGACAAGACACTGGGGTCCCAATCAGCTTTGCTCTTTCTAAATGCTTGTATCTCCATAGAGGACAGACATGTGCTTTTGCAAGAGGCATGAGAAAAGTTTGGCTGCCTTTTTTTTTTTTTTTTTCTGAGACAGTCTCACTCTGTTGCCCAAGCTAGAGTGCCATGGCATCAGCCAAACTCACAGCAACCTCAAACTCCTGGGCTCAAGCAATCCTCCTGTCCCAGCCTCCCGAGTAGCTGGGACTCCAGGCATGTGCCACCATGCCTGGCTAATTTTTTTCCATATATATTTTTAGTTGTCCATTTAATTTCTTTCTATGTATAGTAGAGATGGGGTCTGTCTCTTGCTCAGGCTGGTCTCGAACTCCGGACCTCGAGTGCACCTCCTGTTTCAGCCTCCCAGAGTGCTGGGATTACAGGCGTGAGCCACCTCGCCCAGCCAGTTTGGCTACCTATAAGCAAGCTTAACTGCAGGCAGATTGAGATCTAGTCAGGATCTCTGTGTGTCCAGAAATACAGCCAAAGGACTGCCCAGCACACAGAGTGCTTTAGATTTGGAGGTATTTTAAGGGATTTTGGTCTGTGGCATCGGCTTGTTGCCAATCCGCCCTTGCCCCGTGACTAACAGCAGATAATCTCCAATCTCAGTCCAAGGAGGACAGACTCAAAACCCAACCGCCTCTCCATGTCATTTCTCCACCTGTTCCCAGCCCTGAAAAAAAGCCTCACTGCCACTCCTTCCCCCACGTAGAAACTTTCCAAGTGTTCTCTGTCAGTGAACCCTCTGGGGAAGAGAACTTTCAGAGAGAGACATCCTATGCCTCCTTGAGTTGGCCAGCAACTAGTTGTGTGAGTCAAGCTCCTCTTGTCGACACTTTATTTCGGGTTCTCTGTTGAGTCACCCTCATGCCACTTCTTGTGAGTGCCAGGAAGAGAACGGCCACAGAAGGTCTGGAGAGGCCGCCTGCTGGGGAAGCCACCTTTGAGGATTTGGAGGCCTGGAGTTTGCTGAATTTCAGTTCCCTTTCAAAAGTTATTGCTTCACTCCGTCCGGGGCTCGGGTCATAGAAATCTGCTCCTTTCCACAGTCTTCACGATTTGAGATTAGCCAGGATGCCACCGCGTGCCAGACCCTTCACGGGAGGCGGACACCTCCACAGTGGTTGAGATTTGTCGTTTGCCCTCTGGCCTTAGACTTTGGGCTGCTTTCTGATCAACCCCTTCTCCAAATGTCAGTGAAAAGTCACGCTACAGTTTCTCCAAAGTCGCTTCCATCTGTACAAACTCTCAAGTCTTGGGCATCAGCATCCCTGAGGCCAATGCAGGAAAAAATAAAGAAAAGCAAAGACTTTCGAACACACTGATGAACTAAACACCATGGAAATATGCCTCCTTTCTCGTAGGACTTGTGAAATCAGAGTATCCGCCTGTCTTCAAGGAAAAGAGCAGACCGAGTTTTCTGGGATGCAGTCGTGTCTGTTCTAAACAGAGAAGGCAGTGTCTGTCGTGCAATAGAAAAATATGGACTTTAGGATGAGGCAGATTTGCATCTGACTCCTGAGAATCCATAGAGTCACTAGAATGTCCGGTGCACACAGGCTGGGGTCTTGTCTGTGTTGTACCTTCCTGTGACTCAGCTCTTGGCATGAAGTAAAAGTATTTGTTGGATGAATTAATGAGTGCAGCTCTCCTACTTACTAGCTGCAAAAGTCCAGGCAACTAACTTCTCTAAGCTCCGGTTGCCTCATTTGTAAAGCTGACTGGGAAGAGCTGACAGTGAGGATTAAATGAGAGAGAATTCATTCATGCAACAGACGTTTCTTGAGCTCTTGCTGCATGTCTGACACTGTTCCAAGTGCTGACTGCACAGAAGAGAACAAAGCAGGTAGAACTCCTGGCCCTCATGGAGCCTGTTTTCTGGTGGGGGACAACAGGCAAACAACCAAAAAAAAAAAAAATGGTATATTAAAAAGTGAGAGTTCACATAGTTAAATGTAAGCAGGAGAGAGAGATAGGAAGATAGGGGTGAGGGTGTATCATAATTTAAAAGGAGGGAGGGGAGGTCAAGGAAGGCTTGATTGGGAGGCTGATAGTTGAGCAAAGACTAATGGTATGAAGAGTCGGTCATGTGACATCAGAAGGAAGAGCGTGTGCCAAGGTCCTGAGGCCAGAGTTTGAGTGGCATGTTCTGGAAACATACACTAGCCACTGTGGCTGCAGTGAGCAGAGTGAAGGAGAGAGAAGTAGAAGACAAGGCAGGCCCAAGGCCAACAGGGGCCCGTTGGTGGGGACTTAAAGCTATTTGGAAAAGGACGTTAGCATTTAATCATGAGAAGGGGTATAATGTTTCCAGGAACGTGTCTGGTACACAGTAGGCACTTCACAGATACTTCTGTGTCTCCTTTGTGAAAAAGTGACCGAGGTCACACTTCTCACTGCTCATTGGATGGGTCACTCTGTGCGATACCCAGTCCTGGACTCGTGGAGCACGGAGCTCTAGAGAAGGCCTCAGAGCTTGTCTTGATTGTTCAAAAGTAGACACTGTGTACTCTCCATTCCTAAGTCCCTGCCACTCCCTTCTCTTATGGATGCTTTTAAGCAGACAGAATCTGGAGCCTCAAGATCTGGGGACAGGGCTCCTTCTTTTATAAGAGGAGCATTAGCAAGATGAAAGAGTCGGCTCCCAGACAAGATGAAAAACAGCCTGGCTCTCGAGACACTTCCCAGCCTGTGCAGTCTCTGTGCTCCGTGCTGGAGCCAGAGGTCCTCTCTTCCTGCCTCTCAGGAGAGCAGGCAGCAGCGAGCAGACCGGGAAGTCTCAGGCCTCCGAGCAGGCCTGCAGGGATTCCGTCAGCCAGGCTCTTTCTGCACCTGTCACTCTTTGGATAAATGGAGTGTGTGATGACACAGAGCATCACAATTGGCCTGGCCTAGCGTCTGGTCAGACATCTTCCTCTTCTGAAAACATTTAGCCTCTGGCAAGGACTGTGAGAGCCGAAAGACCGGAAGAAGAAGAATCCAGTTATGTGCAGGGCTTGCAAAAGCAGAACGAAAGAAGTATGGAAGGGCCTGGCTATCGAGTGTCTGCAATGCACTAGGCTTTATGCATTCACTAGGTCTGTGCTGTCCAGTAAGGCAACCACTAATATGTGGCTATTTACATGTAAATTTAAATGAACTAGAATTAAGTGAAACTAAAAACTCAGTTCCTTGTTTTAATGACCACATTTCATGTGCTTGGTAGTCACCTATGGCTACCGTCTTGGACAGAACAGATATAGAACATTTCCAGCATCACAGAGAGTTGCATTGGACAGTCCTACTCTACACCCCTGAGCCCTCCTCATGTCCCTAAAGGCAGGGCCAGAAGCACCATTTGACAATCCCCACGAGACTAAGCCATAAGCACCTTGGCTTGGCTTCGGAACCTAGACACCCTTGAGTCTGTTCTGATTGCAGACAAGGACCCCTGTGACGGCGTCTGGTGGCGTTCTCACTTCCTTAGCCCTCCAGGTGGTCCCAGTGATCGTCCAAGCCAAAGAGGGTAGGGCCACTCCCCTGTGGCTTCAACCGGTGGCTGCCATGAGACAAGGCACAACAGATCAATAGCGAGCAGGCATCATTTGAGCAGCCAGGCCGGGAGAGCCGGGTGTTCTTCCTCAAAGAACTGGGTGTTCAGCAAAGCTAAGCACCCACAAAATTGACGGAAAGAGGACAGCCGTCTCAGTTGGAGGAGAAACTTGATTCAAAGTCTGGAAGATTTCAATCTCAACACAGATTACCTTTGCACTCTCAGGGAGAATCAAAGGGGATTGAAAAGCACATGGCGAATTAGGGAGGAATTATCCTTTGTCGGGCAGACAAGGAAAATGTTCTTGAGTTTTTCAAAACATTTTCATGGGCAATAACAACAAATGGCAACTTATATTTATGGAGCACTTATGACGTACCAAGCACTGTGTTACATACCTTCTATATATGATTACAGTAAGTCTTAGTAAGAGTCATCTGTATGGGCCAGAGTCCGTATGGGCCAGTCTGTGCTACAATAAGAAACAACTCCTACCTTTCAAGGGCTTAAGCAAACATTGTCTTCTTTCTTGTTCATGCTGCCTGTTCATCAGCAGTCACTGGAAGTCTCTGGCTACAAATCTGAGTTCTCACTTTAGAACTGAGACTTGATGGAGAATCCCCTTATGGAGCTTGCCAGTTATTATGGGAGATGGAAAGAAGGAATAGAAAATTGCATCTTGACTCTCAAAGCTTCCGCCAGGAAGCAATACCCTTCACATCTGCTCAAATTTCATTGATCAAAGTACACCACATAGCTCTCAAGGTGTCATGAAGACATCATCCACCAATCAGTCATTCCTTTAGCAGGTATTAACCAAGCTCGCTCTGTGTCCCAGGCACTGTACCAGGCTGCAGAAGCTGGGCAGCACACATTAGCAGCCTTATGCCTGTCTTCAAGGACTCCACTGTCTACTGGGGAATCTGGCCATTAATCCAGTAAACATACACGAAAATGTGAGCTTACAGCTGCTTAAAGTGCTAACTAGGAGAATTATGTAGAGCTGTGAGAGTGTACAATAGGGGAGTCTAACCTAAGTAGGGGATGGGGAAAGAGTAGGGCAGGCTTGCCAAGGAAAATGACATTTCGATGGAGTCCCTCACCGTGTTAAAATAATTAATCGGGAGGGCATCAGGCTGAGGCAGCTCCAGCGCCTTGAGCTCCTGCATAAGCAAACCAAACCCCGACTCAGTGTAAACAGTAAAAGGAAACTTGGGCTTCATCAATCAAAAACTGCCTTGTACCTCTAACTAGACGTTTTACCCATCAGAAACCGGCAGCTCACGTCTAACGAGGGACTTTCCACTTTAACTAATCAAATAGTTTTTTTTTCTGTCTTGCCTCTGCAGACACCTCCCCCCGGCACCTCCTCAACAGAACGCTGAGCCACTTGTGGTCTAATGCTCCCCGACTCTCGAACCCCCGAATGCCCAAATAAGCTTGTTAAAATTTTAATGCACCTAAGTTTATTTTTTTAACAAGTGTATATATGGGAGGTTTTAAACTAGGGTTTCTCTCTCATTCTACACGTGCAACCGTTCTGCCTCTTTAAGGCACTAGCAAGAGAAGATCCCACAGGCATGGGATATCGCACAAGGATTCTCTTTGTCAGGCAATCACGGCGACATTTCTATCGAACAGCATATGAACCCTGCCAGAGTGGCACATGTACACATAGGTCCTGGAAAACGATACTGTTCAGTGTGGAGCATATGTTGTTTGGGAAACAGTGTGTCCCATAAGGGATCCTTTCTGGCTGGTTTGCTCTGTGTCCTTGAGTTCATGTCCCCAGTGGATTCCAAACCAAACTCTTCTTCACCCCCTTTCTGAAGCCCACCCCTCCTCCCATGGTCTGGATTCCACAGGATGGCGGTGCCACCCACACAGCCTGGCTGGGACATCTTTCTGTGTGTCTCCCTCTGACCAGTGGCAAGTGCAGGAGGTTGTCACCAAAAAGTAACTCAGGGTCAACGTCCTTTCTCCATCCAGGAGATGCTACTTTATAATTTAACCACTCACCCCTCTTGTGTGCGGCACTGCTCTTCCCACCTTGAGTTCCCTTCCTCCCAAACCGTCCTCTGCACGTCTGATCTGGATCCGTTTCTAAAATTCTCACACTTGGCTTAGCGGCTGCCATGCTTAAAATTTGCCCAGGGCTTCTCCCTCTTACAGGTTGTATAATCTCCCAATTAAGTCAGGGAGGACCTTACATGATCTTCTCTCACCTAATTTCCCATCCTTATCTGTCTCGACACAGACAGCAGTGATGAGGGATTAAGCTAAAGTAGCCACTCCTGGCAGGAAAAGGACATTGACTGTAAGTCTTTTTTGGGGCACAACCTCGTCCACTTGGTCATTACTTGGAGGGAGACACACAGAAGTTGTTCCAGCCAGGTTGGGTGGGTGGCATCTCCAAAGTCCCTCCAACCCAAGGACCCTCACACGGGACTATACTGACCTCCTTCCCGTCCCCACCGATCACACTCTCTCTCCCTCCAGGTGTTTGGACTTTTTCTTCCCTTGCTCAGATGCCCTTTCATCTCGTGAACTCCTAATCATCCTTCACAAATGCATCTCAAATCGCCTATGTTGAAATCTTACCCCAGTGACCCCACTTGCTTGGGTCAGAATTAACCATTCCTTCCTTGCGCTTCCACAAACGTCATCAGATCTCCATTTCAGCCTCGTTGTTATCCTTCCAGACGGTCCCAGCTTACCATAGTTCAATTTCATTTTTCAATTTTACCGCAACGTGAAAGCAATATGCATTCAGTAGAAACCATACTTTGAGTATGGTATCTTGCCATTCTGTTTTTCACTTTCAGTACAGTATTCAATGCGTTGCATGAGTTATTCAATGCTTTCTTATAAAATAGACTTTGTGTTTAGATGAGTTTGCCCAGCTATAGGCTATTGCAAGTGTTCTGGGCACGCTTAAGGCTGGGCTGGACTATGAGTTCATTAGGTTACGTATATTCAATGCATTTTCAACTTGCGATATTTTCAACTTACAATATAAGTTTGTGGGGTTTGTGGGGTCATAGCTCCATCATAAATCGAGGAGCATCTGTATTTTAATGTCTTCTCCACTTGGGCTGCGAGATCTGGAAGGGCAGGGACCTCCCCCACCCATGCCCTTTAGTCATGGCTGCATCCCTAACATCTATCAGGACTCAGGAGCTTTCTAGATGATTTTTAAATCCAGCTTTTCCTCTCTTCTTCCCTGTGTGTTCTCTCCCTTTTACAAATCCAAATCGGGTGATAATGGAAGAAGCGGGGGCAGTTTCTGAGGATGGGATAGTTTGCAGATGAAATTCAAAGTCCCTGATGCAGGGCTAACAGGATTAGCAGTTGGATAGTTAATCATAAAAGACGATTGGAGCAGGAAATCATAAAAACTGATACACCAGTATATCACGTTTTGCTTCGACTTAAAAGATATAAATGCACAGTCTTTCACTGTTCTCTTTCGAAAGAGCCAGGCGTTTGCTTTGAGCAGGTCTGTAGTGGAGCCCCGCACCTCTTCCCGTCGCGTAAACCATGCCAGGCATGCCTCAGCTGCACCTTGGAGTTTCACTTTCTTTAAAGAGGAGAACATAAAGGCAGGCGGTCTAGAACTGTATCAGTGGTTTTTATAATCTCACTATATCTAACTTGACTTCCTCATCTGCCTTTGACAAGTCTTCCAGAACATTCTACCTATCTTCATGGCAACAACCTCCTCTTCCTGCCTATAGCTCCTCCAAAACTTTCTAAATCTGTTTCCTTCATGAGAAGACAATTTCTAATGATAATAATAGTAAATAACCATCGTGTGCTGAGAACGTTCCATGTGCTGGGTGCTGAGTCAAACACTTGACAGGAAGGATCACAGTTTAATCCTCCCAACAACAACAAAAAATTCATTGAGGAATTATTTCTCTCTGAAAAGCTGAGATAACTCATGTGTCGCAAGACATCTGAGTACATCAACTGGAGCAATAGTGTTAATAAAGAGCCTGAAAAGTTGTAGTCACTAGACCCTACCCTCTAAAACAAACAACAAGCAAACAAATAAACAAACTCAATATGTATGGGCCACTTGTGATGTTCAAGGCATTTGTCTAAACACTTGAATTGTATTAACTCTTTTAATTCTCACAGTGACATTATGATAAAGTAAGCACATTAATATCACTGTTTTGATGATAGGGAAACTAAGGCATGGGGTCACAAATAGGAAGTGGCCCCTAAATGAAGCTGGGATTATAAACCCAGAGAGTGTGATTTCAGAGTCCATCCTCTTAATCAAAATTATCTGCAAATGGGGTTAACAATCCCTATCTTCTAGAATTTTGGAAAGGATTAAATGAACTAGTGATTATTTCCATCCATTGCTTGCCACCCAAGAGTTACAGGACAAATGTCTCTTCTGTTCCCTTCCTTTCCTTTCTACGGATGGCAGATGCCTCTCGGGTTGGGGGGGTTGGACATTAGGCATTTATCTGATTTTTCTCAATTTCTTCATATCCCCCCTAAAATAAAAATCAAAACAATGTCAGCTTGTCAGGGATTTAAGCACCCAACTTCACCTTGGGAGATGAAAGACCACCAAATCTGTATATAAAACAAGCAAAAAAGAAAAAAAAATCAATCTTCCGTGCAGACACAATTTCTCTTGAAAGGTGACACAGTCCTTTAAAAATAGCTATGGGCTCCATTGTGCAAAGACAGTGACAGAGACTGACAGCTTTTAGAGAGGTGTAATGTTCCCAGGCAGCCAGCTAACACGGCTCACCCAGATAGAGATCAGTCATTCGATCCGGGGGAGAGTGCTAAATGTTAGAGGTTAAGCTGCTATGTTCTTATTACTAATCAAACTTCAACACCGTGCCTCAGCCTCCTGGGGTCCCTATAAGGAAATGGTAAATCATTGAGAGGGTCCATCCCAGGCTCCTGGCTTCACAGGTGCTGCTTTTGCCAGTCATGGATGAGTCCTGCATCCTTCAGACATTGCACCCAGATGAGGGACTCCCAGCGCTCTCCAAGGATACTTGCACATTAAAACTAAGTGACAATCCAGGCAGGCACCCTCTGCTCTCCCAATGAGGAGACAACAGAGAGGGACAAAGATCCTCTGTGCAAACTCTGCCAGGTAGCTTCGCTCTGCACGTCCACATCAGGCAGAAGCAGCTGCCCTGGGGTTTAGTGTTCATCTGCACCACTGATTGCTTTTCCTCAGGAACCCAGAGATGTGGAAGACAAATCATGTGATTTGGGCATTTCTTTGCCCACTGTTGGAGGCAGAGGTGTATGAGAACAGTGGTCCCCAACCTTTTTGACTCCAGGGGCCAGTTTCATGGAAGACAATTTTTCCATGGACTGGGGCTCAGGGGGAATGGTTTCAGGATGATTCAAGCACATTACATTTATTGTGCAGTCAAACCTCTCTGCTAATGATTATCTGTATTTGCAGCCACTCCCCAGCACTAGCATTACTGCCTCAACTCCATCTCAAATCATCAGGCATTAGATTCTCATAAGGAGCCACAACCTAGATCCCTGGCATGCGCAGTTCACAGTAGAGTTCGCACTCCTAAGAGAATCGAATGCCCTGCTGATCTGACAGGAGGCAGAGCTCAGGTGGTGAGGCAAGTGATGGGAAACAGCTGTAAATACAGAAGAAGTTTCACTTGCTCACCCACTGCTCACCTCCTGCTGGGTGGCCTGGTTCCTAACAGACCAGGAACCAGAACCAGTCCATGGCTCAGGGCTTGGGGACCACAATACTAGAATATGTTTAATAACCAGTTTTCTGGGAGGTAGAAGAGTCTTATAATTTGTAGGTGTTGCCAATTTCCATGGTGTAAATACTTCCACCATGGCTGATTTCCGGGTAACAACAGGAAGTCACTGAATGTGGAGTTAGAGATAAATGTGCACAATCAGATTTCATGGCATGAACAACTCAAGTGCTCTACTAGTTAAAGGGTAGGTAGATGTTCCAGAATCATCCCTGCTGGGTCAGCTATGACTTTATTACTAGGGCAAGCCAAGCCCTCATTCCACTCCTCCTTAAAGTGGATCTTACTTCTACTCTCTGAGATTCCATGGAAATGCCCACAGCAATTGCAGAGCACACAGAAAAGGCAAAACTTGCCTGACTTTGATCTTCCACAGGCTGGGATAGCTTGGCCCCTGAAGCTCCTGGTTGCAAAGTAAAAGAATTCAAATTGCTCAATTGCTGTTTGAGAGTAACCAGAGATTATTGACCCAGAGCCTATAGCTATCCACACATGATCTCCTCTAATGCCTCCCAGCAATCCTAACAGATGGTATCATCACCTCCATGTTAAAGAGGAGGAAACAGGCTCAGAGAAGCCACTGGCACACAGCCACATGACTCATGAGTGGTGGAGCCGAGATTTGCTGTCACATTTGTCTTGCTCCAAAGCCATGATTTTGTCTACTACCATGTCCCAACCAATCCCAGGAGGGCATCATCCAAGGACATTTGGGAGGTGCAGATGGGAGACGAGGCCGGGTGAGATTCCCCAGGAGAGCTGACGCAGAGGGATAGCAGAACATGAGGCAGGAAGAGGTGGAGGGGTTCAGAAAGATGGGGTGAGCCATCAAGATACATGAGGATCCTTCTCCTAGGAGCTAATCACAGTCATGGTGACAGAGTGGCTGATGGAGACAAGAATGAGACCAGACACCCCTTCCATAGCTCCTTATGTCCTGAATGAAAGATTCCAGGGGTTGGGAAGCCCTTCCTTGTGTGGATCTGAAGGCCACCCCACCCTCTTCCACCCACTGCTCCATGTTATTCCCTCTGGTCTGACTCAGAATGATGCTTTCCCAGAGCCAATAATCCCCCTCCCCCCGACCCCACCACCCAGGAATAGCAACCCTTCCCATATCATGAGATGCTGATCCAACATCCCATGGGCTTCTCTTCTCCAAGCTAACATCCTTCCACTCTCCAGCTGTCCCATGTGTGAAACAGCTGGGTGATGCAACATTGTCACTGTCCCCTGCTTCTGGAATCTCTCCTGAATGCCAGTGTCTCTTTCATTGGCAAGATGAGAACTGGGTATCTGAGGTGCTGGTGTGGCCCTACTCTGTGGCACCCATCCCAGGAGAAATCTGGGGTTGATTTAGATGACTATTTAATTGCAATAAAGACTCCCCTCCTTGGCTGGATGCATCCAAAAGACAGGAATTGCGGCTGGCTTTGTCTCCTAGCATAACCCACCCCCTGGTGCGTTATGGCAGAGCTCATTAAGCATTAGGTTGATGTGGTTGAGTGGATGATCTGACCAAGGTAGAGGACAGTGTATTAGACTATCTTCTCTTCTAGAATGTTGTTTAGCAAGAAGTGATCTGAAAATACCAGTGTCCTGGCAAAGAAACTTTTTGGTTTGAGTACCTTCCCATGCTGTCCAAGAGCAATGTGGTTATTCTATGCCAGGACCAAGTGTCCCATTGGCAGCCCCCGCCCAGAGCAGGTCAGCCACCAGGTGCTGGTCCACAAAGCCCGTGCAAGGGAGTGCATCTCTGCTTCCGTATGCAAAGCTTGTAGAACCTCTGATGTCATACCCTGGGCGGAGAGGAGAATGAGGTCTTTCGTGTCTCGTTAGGGGACGTCTGTCATTCACTCATCCAACTGCTATTCCCTGAGCCATCACCATACAAACCTGACCCTGGCCATCTGCTGGTCACTCGATGGGGAAGGGGACAGACATGGCCCCAACCCTCATGGAGCTCAGAGGCAGAAGCTGACATTAATTAGGAAAATCACTCCGGTCACTGTAAATTTCCCGGACGCCACACGCCACCCAGGATCAGGAGGCTCAGTGCCCAGGAGACTTTCGGGGCCCACAGAAATATTTTGCTTAAAATTTCTTTTAAAATGAAAAGAAAAAATGAATATAATATTAATGCTTAAATGATAATGAACCCAGCCTAGACTACATTTGCCTTTGTACCGGTTGCCAAATATAATTTTTAATACTTTTTAATGGAGAAAGAGACCCACAATGGCAAGAGTGCCTGGGGCCCAAGGAACACCAGAATATGGCCTTGGACCCGGGCGCTGTCAGGATGTTTATGGGGGTGGACTGATTTAGTACCGAGGTTCAGGAAGGCATCCCTGCCAACAGCATAATTAAACTGAGAGCTCATGGAAAGCGGGAGTTATCGTCAGGAGGAGGGGAGTGTTTCAGGCAGCAGGAAGAGTGAGTGCAAAGGCCCTGCGGGCCCAGTGGTGCAGGAAGGTGTGGACAAGGCAGAGATGGAAAAGCATGCTCAGAGACTTGAAGGTGTGAATCCATAGGGAATAGGAGGTGTGAAACTGCTCGGGTTTATAAGGTCTGAATCTGTAGGGAATGTGCCCCGGGCTGCAGAAATGTGAGTCACAAGGTTGAGGATGACAGAAGCAGGCTAGAAAGACAGGGAAGAAGCCTCCAGCTATCCTGGATAGTAGGCTGGGAAGGTAGGTTCTACAGCAAAAGAGTTAGTTAAAGGCTGAGACCCAGAAAGGCTGATGTACCAGCTTCAAGGAGACTGGGCAACAGGACAGGCTGTATCTGAATTGTGTGGCCTGAACATTTCCTGCTTGTTGGTTAAAATCAAGAGGTTACCAGAAGAATCGGGTTTTGGAGAGCCATGCCGGCCACAGAACAGGGTGTTGCAAGTGTGTGAGTGTGTGCACGTATGAGGTACTTGAGTGAGTGCATGTGTGTGTTTGTGGACACATGTATGAGAAGTGTGAATCTGTGCATTTGTGAGCATGCATGTGTTTGTACGCGTGCGTATATGCACGCATGTGTGTGTCAGTGTGTGTGCATGCATGTGTATGAACATGTATGTGTGGTGATCTCGGGAGACGAGGAAGAGAAACATGGAGAATTCCCTAGAAATACTAGTTGTGGAAAGAAGATTAAGAAGCTATTTTTTGGTTGCTCAGGAACTTATCTGAAGTTCATGTAAGTTAGATTTGGAAAGAGCCTCATCTTGGGTGCTCAAGACTTAAGGCCCAGCTGTGGTTCTGTCCCCACATGCCGCCCACAGCGCCCCTGCTGGTAGAAGCCGGGAGTGCGGACGTGGTCTCAGCTCTTCCTACGCAATGCAAAGCTCCTGCCTGAACTGCCTGCCATGGGGAGTTCTCTTTGCTGCCACCTTTCCTACCTCTTCAGTGCTAGAAACAACTTCAGTTTAGATTATGAAAAATCATGTTTGAGTCCCTACTGTGTGCTTTTCTCATGTAACTGTCAAAACCAGAGAGATTAGGACTTACTCCACAGAGGGGGAGGTTCAGGTCAGAGTGACAAACGCATGTCCTCCAACACCGATTCCTCAGGGTGGGAATCCTGCAGCCATGAGAGGACCTCTCTTCAACTGTCGCTGGACTCCACTGGGCTCTGCCCATCCACCGGGACAAGACTCCACATCTGGGGACCCGCAGAGCCCAGCCCGAGCTGCGCCTTAGCTGGGGTCCCCTCGGCCACGTTTTTTTGCTTTTGCATTCAACTTCTTGTCCGCTGACTTCAGCCGGAGGCCCGATTCTATTTTAAGAATGTGGGATGCGTTCTCCAGAAGGGAAGGTTGTGAAACCCTGCGGAGACAGGTCCAAGCACTGCCCGTGCTTGCAGGAGTTTGCTTAAGGATCTTTGAGCAGATAGACTCTGGATTAATTGTCCTAAACTAAGGATTACTGGAGTGCTGTTGAAATGGTTGAGGGGGGAGAAAAGTAATCTTATCAAAAAAGGAGAAATCTTTTATATTTGAGCCAACTTTGGTTTTAAAATGTTATGAAACAACTTCTTGACTGTTTCCCAAACAGGGCTTTTTTTTTTTTTTTTTTCTCTCTTTCCCCAGAGCTTTGCTAGCTCTTGGGTTTTCTCTCCCATGTTTTGTTTTGTTTTGTTTTGTTCCTCCCAATCTGACACTATCTCTCCAGATTTCTTATACACACAATTTGTTTTGTAGGTTTTTTTTTTTTTTTTTTTTATAAGTGTGTGTTTTCACTGGAAGAATTCAACTCCCATTACTTTTGAGACAGCTTTATCTTTTGCAGCATTCTGGGCACTAGGCTGGCATGGAAACCCCACTCGACGTGGTCAGGACCTAATTAAAATGCACGTAAGGAGGACTGTTTGTCCTCGAGGACAAATGAGCATACAGTGGTGCACGGCCATTACCCTTTGCCCTCCCCAATACCTATCCCTTTTACTCCTGCCACCGATGAGCACTGCTGCGCCACAGCTTGCAATCTTCCCTCTGTCCCCAGTCCGACTTCAGCATCCTCGATACTAGACTACACCTTCCCAGCTCCCTCTTTCTTGAGCTCCAGTACCCTCCATCCTTCAAAATTCAGCTGTCTGCCCCTCTACTGGGAAGTGTCCCCAACTGGATCCTGCCTACCCTCCCACCTGGGCCACAAGGTGCAGTGTCAAGTGTGTGCCTGTCCGCCGGCACGTGTAATGGCGAGACACGTACCTATTCCAGGACCTGTGTCCCTTCCTCTCTGCTCCCTCAGCGTCTCTCGTGTGGCTCTCCTGTTGTACCTTTGACCCTCCATTGACACACTTGCACACCTATGCCCGGCTCATCGCCAGCCCTCCTGAAGGCCACCACGTGTGACCTTCAGGAGTGCCACCTGAACGCCACATCTCCAGCCCTGCTGAAGGCCACCACATGTGACCCCAGAGAAGTCTGCAAGCCTAGAACACCCTGAAGGATGGCCGTAGGCATTAACAAAGGATCATTCCCACCCACAACATACTAAATAAGAGTTGGGGGTCACCTTTATTTTCCTTCAGGGACCCCCAGCAGTTAGTACCATGGTCTGAAAGATTTTGATTTAAATCCTGGCTTTGGTGCACACAGACTCTCTAATCTTGGCCAAGTCTCTGGCCCCCTCTGCAAAGGCAGAAAAATAAGAGCCCACCTCCCAGGGCTCTCAGGAGAATTAAATGGCACAAGAGGACCAGGCTCCTAGCAGGGCCTGACAGATGGCAGGTGCTGCATGGACAGCCCTTCCCCGGTCAGCATCTCTCACTTCCAGGTCCAGCGGTTTGGGGATCACATTGCACATAAGCTTTGTGCCACCATGCCCCTGAGCATGTGGGTGACTGGCAGGCACTGCACACCGCTGGGCTAGTAACTTCAAAATGCTTTGCAAATTTTCACGATGAGTTTGTATCATTTATACATTTTGTTTAGGTTTCCTTGTATGATCCTAGAGCCAGAGAAGCCTGATATTTGCTCCTCCTCTCTCTTTCTCTCTCGAAGCCCTTGACACTAGTTCTAGGGCAAGGATTCCGAATTTTGAATTAGGATCATGGCATATGTTGTATTGATGCTTCATGCGTCAGGCACTATGTCTGGGGTATGCCACCTGATTCTCCATCTATTTCAGTGGTTTGTAGAGGGGGGTAATTTAACCATCCCCCCCCAATATTTGGCGATGTCTAGAGATATTTTTGGTTGTCACAACCGAGGGGTGCTATTGGCAACTAGCTAAACATCCAACGATGCACAGGACAATCCCCTACTACAAAGAATCATCGGGCACAAAGTGACCACAGCCCTGTGGCTGGGAAGCCCTGCTCGTGGGTGTGATTAAAAGCTGGGCACCTGGGTTCTGTCTGTCTCCACCTTTCACTGGCAAAGTGATCTTGGTGTTGGTTATGTCTTTTTTGAATCTGTTAAAAAGGATAAATAAACTTAGCTGATAAAGTTGTTTATTGGGGTGATACGTAGCACAACTCCTTGCACACAGTGTTCCGTGAATATTAGCTGGATTATTGCAATTCCTACATTAATTCCCAGGCTTAGAGAAGTTCAGAAACTACCCACAGCTGCAAAAGTGTAGAATCAGGAATCAACTCCCATCTCTCCACCGTGCTACGAGGCTCTCTTACTCCCAGCTAAGAACCCACATGGGGCCCAAAATACCCTAGAACACCCTTGGTAATTCTAGAAGAAGTGGAATATGTGATTATGGCTGGGAAGTCTCGCCACGACCAAAAGAGGTAACGAGAGTCTTCGTGTGACGTTATTTTTGCCTAGAGGTTGGCCCTAACCCTCCTGAAGCTGAAAAGATTTCTTAATTCTGAGTTGAGGGTGTGACTGCCTCAGCCCCTTGGCAGGACATCTTGTGACTCGGTCGCTTTCCCAGGTCCCTCAAGCAGGTGCCACCTCCCCTAAGAACCAGCCCGCATCTCTTGCTGCCCAGAGCTCTGGACAGACACTTTCCAGGCAGCTTCAGATCCGAAGGCAGGAACCAGGGCCAAAAAGAGAGAGATAGTGGCATCCCAACGGTGGCATTTCCATTGCTGGACAGTGTCCCGGCGTGCTTACCTCAGGGTGTGAAAACCGAGCAGCTTGGCATTTTCAGTGGCATTGCACCGTCTTTCCCTGGGTAACACAGTGAAAAAGGCAGCAGCCCATAAGAAGCCCGTCCATGGCTGAGCCGCCAAATGTCCCAATAATGTGTGGAGGCCACAAGTGTGTGCCCCAGGTGCCACTCCATGCTTCTGCCTGAAACTCGTCACTGGAGATCCGGCATGTCACTTCCTGTTACATTGTCCGGCTGCTGCAGCCCCAGAAACTGACAGCCTTAGAGACTGCTTTAAAAAAGGATTCTCTGTTTCCAAGATTCCTTGAATCTACAATTCCAAGGTTCCGGAATTCAGAGATCCCAAGATTCTGTGCTTCTGAGATCCTAGGAGTCCCGGATCGCTTTGCCCACTGGAGGTGCAGCTTTTGAAAGCACAGTGATGCCTCTTCCTAGTTCTTGGTGGCCCTGCCAGTGGAAACACAGCACAGTTACAACAAAAACTCACTCCCACAAGCCTGGAACAAGAGCCCTGAAAACAGTGAGAGGTAGGAGGAGCATGCGTAGACGTCCTGAGGATTTTTCTGCAAACTCCAGAGCAAGAGGCCTTTCCCACTGAGTAGAGAGCAGCCTCTGCTCCTTATTAACCGTGTCCAGTCCCACCCGTCTCTGGGGCTCACGGCTGCAGGCAAGAGATGAGCAAAGCCTGCCTCCCCCCACCATGTAGCTCTGCCGTCCCCTGATAGGCAAGACAAGCGGGCTTTGCAAAGGCAGCGAGACAAAGTAGGACCCACGGGGAGTGTAGTCAGTTTCCAAAACAAGGACTCGATTGTGAAGTAGCATTTCGAGTTAGCATGACACGTGCTCTGACAGCTGACAGAGAGGTAGGGCAGGGGGCCAGGCTCCCCCAGGGAAGTGGCCAGCATGTGTGTAGGATCCTTAAGTCTGGAAGCTGCACGTGAAAAGGAAATGTGGGCCAGGCCTGCCTGGATTGTCTGGGTGTCCCTCTGAGCACGTGGCGGGGCTCAGAGATCTTGTGTTCACACGCGTGCACTTATACGCACACATGTGTCACTGTTAGGGCAGGTCACCTGCTATATATAACACGCAACTCCAACTTTTCAGCAGCTTAATACATTAAGGTTCATATTTCTTGTTCACTCAAGGCTAGAAAGCCTGCTTGAGCAGGTCCCCGGGGCAGGTCCCTGCAGGGTCTCCCCGACTTCTGAGCCCAGGCTCCTTCTAGCCTGTGGCTCTGTCCTCTGCTGGGTCCCTGGGACCCTCTCAGGCCATTGTCAGATGGGGAAAGAAAAGGGAGGAGCAGTGGGATGATTTTAGGGTCAGGCCTGGATGTGATGCATGTCACACCTGCTCACAGTCCAGCACTCGGTCAGATGACCACGTCTAACTTCAAGGGAGGCTAGAACATGCGGTCCAGCCACGTGCTTAGAAAGAAAAGGAAACGGTTTGGTGCACACTTAGCCACAGTCTGCCACAGTGTCATTCACCTGCTGCAGAACTCCATTTGTCCCCAGCCAGAGAATCCAGTCCCATCCCTGGGGTCAGAACTCTCCGGAGGTGGGAAGATTTCTAAGTCAAAGATTGTTCTGTGTGACTCAGTGATTCCGAGGCCTGTCACTGGACTGGCACACAGTGGGCTCTTAGAAGTGCTGGTTAACTCATTCACGCCTTCATTTATTTAACCGACAAGCATACCTAATTCAGGACCTCAATAAAAAAAAAAAAAAAAAAAGCACAATCCCTGCTTTAACAAATCCTCAGTAGAAGGAAAGAGAAGCCACATGTGAACAAAAGATCCCTCTACAGGGTGATAAAGAAGGCTGGGGCTGGGGAGAAGGTATAAAGAGCTGGTTGGGTCAGAGTGGAGAGGTATTTATTTGCACAGTGAGATTCAGGCTGAGGCAATCCTGATGGGCTTCTCAGAGGAGGTGACTATTCATTGTGCCTTGAAGGAAGAAAGCCAATCAGACTGCAAAGGCAAAGAGTTCTAAGGGTGCCCTGCTGTGGGGGAGGTCCACGTAGAGGCAGACCTGAGTCAGTCTCGTGTCACATATTGGTGGTTTTTTACCCAGAGTAAAAATAGAAACAGGTTGTAAGGTGGTCACTTACAAAACCGACGGCGACCTCATTCCATTTTCCTGGTAGAAGGTAAAAGAGAGAAGGGCCACTTCATGGGCTGCAAAGAGAAGTAACTTCCTAAGCAGAGGAGCTGGGGGACACTTGGGGTCCTCCGCAAATCGGAAGGGAGATGGGGTGGGGTTCTTTGGAGGATGTCGGGTCTCAGGAGCTGAGTCCCAGGAGGGCCACCTCACCTGCCCCTTAGGAGCCTGATCTCATCATAACGAGTGGGTCAGAGCCTGGGCTTTAGACCCAGGTAGACTTGGTTTCAATCTCAGCCCTGCCCTTTCACGCTGTGTCTTCTTGGGCAAGATCTGAGCCTCCCGTTTCCTACTCTGCAAACTGGGTCAGTAACCCTGCCCTGCCCCAAAGTCGTTGTGAGGATTAAGTGTGAACACCTGAAGCACAGTGAGCTTTCGGCAAAGGTCAGGTCCCATCGTTTGTCGCGGAGGCAGCCAGCCATGCCGTCTGGCGGGGAGAGAGTGACGCAGGGCCACGCTCTGGGTGCTGGGGGAGGAGTGGGGACATACAGGAGAGTCTGTGAAATCAGCGTCACCGAATCTGGGGCATTGAAGCCACCCAGTTAGGTCACCGGAGCATTTGACTTAGCCCGCGCGAGACAGGTCCTTGTCGTTCAGGCCCACGGCATTGGGTCATAAACCTCTGGCCTGACTCATTTTTGGCTCATCTTAAAGATCACCAGCATGTGACATCAGAATGGCCAGAATTGCTTTTAAAATTAACAGCCATTTCCTGGTGGAGGCAAATCAGTTATCCCTGGAGCCCACCCTCAGCATGTCCCCCTGCCGATGAATGTCACCCGGCCCAAACGGCGCTTTTGTTTCTCTGTCCTCGGAGTCTGTCCCGATGGTAGAAGGGACACTTTGAATTCTTCAAAGAGTAATTCTCACTTACCTTTTTCCCCTCTTTTCCCCTTCAGGTTCAACCCCTTTTATCACACTAAAGTGCCAATCAATATTGCGAGATAGATGTTACATCTTAGCTTTTTATAACATTACTCGTCCCAGAAGGGACACTGTATCTTTAAGGAAATGGACCCCGTATCCTGTTTCTGAAGGATTAAAACTCTTTAAAGAGACAGAAGAGGCTGTAAACCCCGATCATATTCTTATTCTCTCTTCATTATCCTGTCCACTATGTATCCCTGCTGAGTAAATCTGGTTGTGTGTTTCTCCAAAGTGGTCATAAGAAGAAATTTATTTACTCCGCTTTGCACTGGAGGGGCATTACTGAGCTTCAAGGCTCTCCGAAGTAATAAAGATTTTGCAGTGTGTGCAAAAGGAGCAGAAATTCAGAACTTCTTTCCCCCTCTGAGGTCGTTTGGCCATCCAAAGGGGGAGTCACTTCTCATTTTCTGACAGGGTTTATTTCCGTAAGATTTTCCAATTAGCAGGAAAAGGTCACACTAATGTTGGTGCTGGGTAGGGGAAGAGGATCAAACTATGCAAATAGAGACATCCTTGAAAGGACAATATTAAAAATAAATAAATAAAGAGTGGGATTCCTTCTCCTCCTAATTTAAAAATTATATATATATATATACACATAGATACATATATGCACACACATGCACATACCCTTCTTCCTCCAGCGGGGAACAAAGGTGGCTGCATTTGATTAGCTATTCTTGCCTGGGACAAAGGAACCCATCCTTCCAGAGTCTGACCACTGGGGAAGATGGCAGGTGTCTTGGGTGCAAAAGACGGGAGTTAAGAGATCCTCAAGCCCTTGGCCCGGGATGTGTAGGGACAGGGAATGCAAGTCCGCAAAGCTGGGATGGGCCTCCCAGTGCAAGCTCTCCGGACCTTGCTAATGGCCGGACCGTCCCCAGCCCAGCGGCGCTGCCTGCCAGCATATCATTTTTAAACCCGGCTCAGATCTTTGCCTGACACTTCCCCTGCCACTTTTGTTCCCTGCCCGGTGCGTGGGGAGCACAAGAACTTTTCTCGATAATAGGGAGGGCTGGGAGCCGTGTCAGGGAAGATATACTCCAGCCGTGCAGAGGACAAAAGTCACAGATGCCCATTAAAACGGATCCAGGGGACGGCTTCGCTTTGGATTTGGAGCCGATGCTGCCTGTCAACTCTAACGTAACATGCTAGGCAGTTGGTACCACCGAGATCCCTGGCTCGGTGATGCTCTCAAGCAGCCGTCCCTGACCCAATGGGGAGGCATGGTGGGTGAGCAGGTTGGAAGGCAGAGCTGGCCAGAAAGAGGCCTGGGCTTTGCACACGCCTTGCTCTCACCTCTGTCCACCCGACATGTTTGCCCCTGCAGCTGCCGTCAAAAGGGGAGGTTATATTCCTCCAGCAAGGACTCGTGTGGCTGCCTCCAGGAGCTCAGCAAATGATACAACCTGGCCGATTTCTCACAATAACAGGACGCAGCATTCCTCAGGAGTGCCCAGTCCCCTACCAGGTGCCGGGTTAAGGAGCTGTCCCAAGATCACACAGCTGCTACCTGGCTGAGTCTGGTAGACTCAGATCCACGTGGATCTGTCCCTGATAGCTCCACTCAGTTGCACATGCTGTTGGTCTTACTTTATTTGTGAGCTGAAAAAAAAAAAATAAATAAAGCTAGGGGGATGACTCTGACAGCAGGTTACATCTTACCAAATGCTAAGAGCATCATTTACCATTCTCCCTAGGATGCAAGCAAAATCGTGCAAAAGTGTGGTATTTGGGTGTTTAAAAAATCAGAAATGTGCAAATGGATCTCAAAGTGATGGCGCCTGTTGGGTGCTGGTTGTTTTCAGAGTGTGTCTGTTGTCAATATACAGTGTAACTAGAATATGGGGTAATAGGACACACAGAAATGGCCTAAGAAGACACACATATTCTCTAGTGTCATGTAGATCCACTGCAATGTTTATTTCTTGCCTCAAAGAATAAGACAGAAACTGTCCACCCTCTACTTAAAAAATCCTTCTCCCATCCTTGAAGTTGAAGACTAATGCCTCAGAAGGCATTATTTGGATTTCAACATGAAAGAGAAAGCCTTTTTATTTTTCTTTGCCATTAAACAAAGAATGACCCATTTTTTTCTGGTTTTTAAAGTATCCTTTCTTTGTTATTGTTTGACAAGTATTCACTGTAGCCAATTCTTATTACTGTTTTTCCTTCTAACAAATGGAGGTGGGAAAGAAAGTTACAAAGAATGAGTCCAGTCAGAACAGCACAGGGGAGGAGTTGCGTATGTATGTTTCAGCCTCCATTCATAACAAAATGAAATTCACCAAATTAAAAATCATTTTTTGGTTTTATCTAGAAGACACTATCATAGCTAATCAAAGCAAACAAATAAGTAAACAAATAATTACAGTACCCAAACATCAAAGCAACCTAAATGCTCCAAAAAATGCCACTGTTTAACTAAAGTATGGTGTGTGTATGTGTGTGTATATATATATATATATATATATATATATACACTTAAAATGGAATACTATACAGCCATTATAAAGCATGTTGAAGAAATATTTTTAAGGATGTCTTTTCAGTTTTCAGAATACCAGTTTCTCTCTCTCTCTGTCGCTGTTAATATGTCATTATTTTACCATGTTCTTATCCCCACTGCTTTTAGGACAAAGTTGTATGGAATGAGTAAAACAAAATTGGTTTTGAGCACAGTGACAGTAGGTGACCAGATGCTAGGTGGCATACAGTGGGTAAGATTTTGGGAAACACATTATGTTATAGTTAGATAAAGTAAGATATAAATGTAACGAGAAACAAAAAGACTGAAAAAAATTGTTCAGTAGGTTGGGGAAAATTAGATACAAGTAAAAATTATAGAGGTCAGAATATACATTTATTGAGCTCTTTGCTAATCCTGATTCTAAATCAATTAATTAAATTGGGATATTCCTATTAATATTCCTTCCATAAATCTAAATAAACCAGAGCCAAGAGAAGCAAAATAACTTGCCCTGAGCTCACACAGCAGCCTAGCAGAGGTGAAGAATATCCCCTCTTTTTAATTATAATCTTCACGAAAGATAAAGTTTTTTAAAAGATTGAGAGGAGGATTGGCCTCTCCAACAGTGACAAAATAGAAGGCTACAAGTCAGATCAGTCCTCCATCCTTGATAATGATTCCTAAATTTAGCAGAAGCATTGGAAGCATGTGTTCAAAAGGCAAAATCCTGAGACCAGACATACCTAATGTAAATAAGCAGGGGGTGTTGGAGCCCCAGAAACCGGCATTTCAACAAGCCCCCTAGATGGCTCCAAAGTAGTCAACTGTCGTTTGGGGACCGTTTTGCAGTGAGAATAGTCATCTGGGATGCTTACTCTAGAGGCAACTTCCAAACCCCTCCTCCGGAGATTTGATTCAACTGGTCTCAGATGGGACCTGGGGACTTATATTTTGAACTCAAGTGACCCCATGTCCTTGGTTGTCTGGGACTGCCTTGATGGATGCTGTTGTCCAAACATGATTATTAATAGCACTTCCTTTCGAGCTCAAAATCACCCCAGTTTGGACAATGAGATATATGACTAACTACGAACCCCAGGAGACTCAGAGCATCATGACAGTTTGGGCAGCACAGCTCCGAAAAAAAATGTCAGCAACTTAATTTTAATCTCCTTTAGTCACTTACGGAGCCTCCTAGCCTCCGGCGGGTGAGTTCTTTAATCTCCTTAGAGCCTCAGTTTCCTCCCCTGCAAAACAGATAGAAGGATTTCTAATTCCTGGGCTGTTGAGACGTGTAAAGCGCATGTTCCCTCCCTCTGCAAGGGGCAGAGTGCTTAGGAGGTGCTGCTCACCAACTTCTTCTATCTGATAGCGAGTGTCAGGGGATTCCTTGGATCTGCCCTCAGGAGCCCCTTCAAGGTCATGATCACAGTGCTTCTGTCAGACTGGAAGCCTCTGTGGGGAACAAGTGGCACGGGCCCAGGGTCTAGTGAACAAACATGAACATTTCCGAGTTTTCAGAGGACTCATAAATGCAAACATCAGATTGATTTCACCTAGGAAGTACTGTTTTGCTTTTAACCGTCAGAACCACACCCTGAAGTTGTCTGTCAATTGAAAAAAAAAAAGAAGTGTTCTAGGGTAGGTGGGGGTTAGAAGACTAAGTCAATAAACCATTTAGAAACTTTCAGACCTGTTGCCAAAGACAGACACATCTGCCATCCTGTTGTAGCAGGAAAAATTCTAATAAATAATCCACAGACAGACATAATCCAGATGACATTTTAAAGATTATTGACCGAAAAGTCAGGAGCTTGCTAATATAAATGGCCTTCACCACAAAATTTGCATTCACGACACTCACTTTTGGCATGTCTCTAAGCCAAGGAAAGTATCGATGCAACTGACACAAATAATGATACAAACCAGACAATCTGTTTTCAAGCAAAATGAGACAAAAAAAAAAAGTTTCCATTTACGATTATGGTTGGCGTGGCAGTGTGCGTACTTTTTGTACATTTTTTGTTGACTCCACGGAACACTTCAAGGGTTGTCTGCCCATATGTGGGTTTCAACAAAATCACACGATTGCCCAGTTCCAAATATGCTTATTGCATTTCTTCCGAAGATTTCTTTTTTTCTTTTTTCTTTTTTGGCTGATTAGACCCTGTAGGCAGAAGTTGTCATAGTCTTAGGTTTGTGGTACTGGAACACATTTCTTTGATAGACTTTGTGATGTGGCCCAGAAGGATTTAGGTGCCTCTCTCCTACACCACACCCCCTTGCCCCGACAAGCCTTGACTGTTTCACTTCCAACACAGTTTTCACCTGGCCAAGGTGGCTGAGTGAGCATCAGGCAGAGCATGAAAAGGATTTTTTTTTTTTCTGTAAGAGCCTCCTATTACTAAGATTGGTGAAAATAATACCTAAGGGACATTTTCATATCTTAGGTTTTGAAGCAGTGGTACGGAGAGTCATTTAATTGTAGGAACAAGTACATTGGAGCCCACGGACCCCATGAACTCTAAATGGGTCCAGATTTTGGCTTTGACATTGACTGGCCATGTGATCTAAGTAACTTCTTTAATCTTTCCTAAGCCTTCGTTTTTACCTCTCTATTTTGAGTTAATAACGTGACCCGCCTCACAGAGTTCTAGCAGACATCAGTAGGAGGAGACATTTTGCACTATATTTATTGTACCATTAGCTTTCCGTAAATGTTAATTTTGTTCAGATGATGATGATGGTGATGATGATTGATGGCCATGATGATGATGATGATGATGATGATGATGATGAGTACCTGGTCTGGGAAATTTACAGCCACCTCTTTGAATGCTTACAAAAACTGATAAGGAAAAAGAGGCTCAGAAAGTTTTGGAGAAGTGTTTGGAAGTGGAGGGACAACTCTTAAGCCCCTTTTAATTGCCCCACGTTGCACCCCAGCCTGCAATTTCCTTACTCTCGCAACACGGTGAATAGCACACCTGCATGTCCGAAGACACCAGAAAGCGAGGAGGGCCCTCTTTCTTGGTGAGGGGCATTCGTGGAGCAGATTCGGGGTGGAGAAAGAGTGAGGCAGGCTGTGTGGTGGGAATGGGCTTCCAAGTCACAGCTAATGGGGACCCTGCATGTGCCACCTGCTCCCCGGGTGGCTGTGGGTAAGTCCCTGAACTTCTCTGTGACTCAGTGTCATACCCACAAAATGGGGCTAAATCCAGTTCTAATTCCTTCATAGCATGAAGATCAGGGAAACATATGGAAGTTATCTGTAGTCAGTATGTAGGTGCTTAACTAAAGGCAACCACGGGGTTGGATTTTGTTGCTGTTGCTCACAGTCGTGGCAGTGGCAGCAGCAGCAGCAGCTCAGAGATCACATCACACCCTATCTGGCTAAGTCTACGAACATCATCTTGTTCTGTTCACTCTGTCACATTCAATCCACCAGCAGGTTCATCCATTTTCTCTCCAGGATGTGTCTCAGATCTACCCCTGAGCACCGTCTCAGGGGTGTCTCAGATCTACCCCTGAGCACCCCAAGTCACCACTCAGCACCTGGTGGAAGTGACCACCTCTTGACTGTAGTACGTCCATGGCCTCCCCAGTGGTCTCCCTGTTTCCACCCCTCCCCCCACCTTTCAATCCATTCTCTACGCAATAGCCAGAGCTACCATTTTAAAAATGTAGATAAAATCATGTCACCCCTCTGCTCAAAGCCCTTCAGTAGCCAGCCTAATAATAATAGCTCACAACCCAGGGTGTGCTGGTCAGTGCTTACCCATAGGCACTCCTAGGGTGGGGAGTAACCCTGATTCCTAGCATTTGCCAATTCTGGAGGTATAAATATTGCACCATGGCTAATTGCAAATCAGGCTACTGAAGCAGGTGAGTTGAGAAGAGATGCCCACAGTTGGCTCTCAGGAGCTGGTTCCAGCCCACTCCAACACCCCACTGAGTAGCCGTCCAAAATTTCCTCTGTACCAAGTGTCCGACTCCACACTTCACATGTGTGTGCTCATTTAATCCTCACCATAGCTCCATGAGAGACAGGTGACTTTCTTGTCCCCTATTACATAAGTGGAGAAACTGAGGCACCAGCAGTCTGGCTTCAGCCCTGGCTACACTACCTTGCCACACTTTGTTGTGCTTAAAATAAAATCCAAACGTCTCGCCTTGGCAACAAGACCCAGGACCTGTACCCGTGTTCCTCTGCAACCCCATGGCATGCTCACACCCACTCCTGCACTGTGCTCCATCACACCTGGCTCCTCCTAGGACCTGTCCCTCTTCCATGCTGCAGGTCTTCATCCATTCGTCCCTCTGCCTGGAAGTCTCTTCTTCGGCTCTGTATGCAGCCAATTCCTCCTCATCTTGAGGTCTCAGCTCAAATGTCCCCTCCCCAGAGAGCTGTCCCTGACCACTCATCTTCCTCTATCTCCCTATCCTCTTTCTACCCTTCCCAGCATGTACTGCAACCAGTTAGTTGGTTAGTTAGTTGCCTAACTGCTGAGCGGTGGTTCTCAATGGAGGATGAAGAACAAAGGGGTGGATTTTCTCTCTCTAGGGGACATCTAGCAATGCCTGGAGACATTTTTGGTCATCACGACTCCAGAGGTGGGGGTGGGTGACTACTGTCACCTTGGGGGCAAGGCCAGGGATGCTTCTCAATATCCTGCAATGCACAAGACACCCCCTGGCACAAAGAATTATCTGATTCCAAATGCCAATAGTGTCAAGGTTGGAAAATTTTGCCTTTGACTGTTTTCTCTCTCTCTGCTAGAATGCCCATTGCAGAAAGCCATGGCCTTGACTGCTTGTTTTCTCTATTATATTCCCAGCAGTAATCACAGTGCCTGACACAGAGTAGGTGCTTTAAAAGTAGGTGCTAAACAACTAAATAAAAAATAACAATAGTGCTGATCATCACTATCAGCATCATCATGAGACATCTTTTTAACTTAAAGAGTCACTCCTAAGTTTTCAAGGCAAGCAGGAATGGGGTAAAGAAGGTGCTATTCTTCTGTTCTCTCTGCTTAGCACTCTTTTTGGCCCAAAGACAGGGAAGGAGGGGCAGGAATTTGATAAAATCACCTCCTCCTCCATCCCTGACCTCCCGGAGCAGCAGTCCACTAAGTGTTGCACTTGGCTGGAGTTCCCCGTAGTAATTTGGTTAATTGGATGAACAGGCACTTCAGTGACACAGACTGGATTTCCACGCCGCAGTCCATCAAAACTAATCAGTTGGCTGTGGTCCATTTCTCAGCAACTGACAGCTTCGCCAGGATGGTGAGTAGATGGTAACTTTTTAAATTGAAGAACTTGCTAAATAATGGCAGTTAGAACTTGGCAGGATGCTTTTCAAGGGGAAAGGGAGAAAAAAAAATCGGACTTGGCTTTGTTTTCCCTCAAAGAGATAATCTTGTTAAGAAGCTGGCTGATTAAAACTTTCTTCCAAAGACACTGGTGAAAAGTAATCATCTTGAAATTGTACTTTGTTTCTTTTGCATCAAAAGGAAGTGCCAAAAGCTTGGGTACTGCCTTCTCCCTTTATATGGTGCTTACTACACTACTTGTTATTCCTTCTATAATATGTGCCTGATATTAACAGACCACATTAGTTAGGATAGTGCTAGCTGCTGTAACAAGTGAACCTCAACACTGCAATGGCCTAACACAAGATATCTCACTCTCCCAAGAGTCCAACCTGGAGTTCCAGGTTGGGAGTGACTCTCTTCCATGCAGTGATGCAGGGACCCAGGCTCCTTTCAGCTGTGGTTTCATTCTCCCTACTGCCTCAATGGCATCTGCTTCTGGCCACCAGAAGGGGAAGGAGAGCATGGAGAAGGCACATCCAATTTTTTAAAACCTTGACCCAGAGACATGTGACATACAACACTTCCATTGACATTCCTTTAGTAAGAACTATTTACAGGCCCACACCTGGCTGCAAAGGGGTCTGATAAATGTGTCCCTTCCTAGCGATCACTCCATACTGGGAAAGGGAGAGCATGAGCTTTGGTGGATAGCTCTCCACCTCTACCACAGTGGACATCTCAGCCACATTAACCCTAGGAGAAATTATTAGGATTTACCCTCTTTCTAAATAAGGAAGCTGAGGCTTAGAAGACCTAAACAACTGATCCAGGTTTATGTCCTTGGCAAGGAGCAAAGTCAAGATTTGCATGTGAACAGGTTATAAAACCTGTATCTTCCTTCTCTCCCTCCTTTCTCTCTCCTGGCCCTCTCTCTCCCTCCCTTTTTCTATCTCTTCCCCTGTTTGGGGCTGAACATTATCCCCATTGAATAATCTTTAACTCAGAGATTTGTCTGAACCATACTAGATTGCAGCTCAAGCATTCATTTTGCTCTCAGAGAGATAGAAAGCTTCTTTAAAAATGATAGAAAAGAGATGCTCCTAAAAGGCAAGTATGATACTGTCACTCTCTTGTATAGTAATATTTGATGTCTTCCTATCACTCACAAGATAGAGGTTACACTCTAGCTCAGCGTATAAAGTCACCTGTGATCTGGGCCCTAAATGCTTCTCTGCATTCGCTCAGACTTCAGGCAGGCTCTTAGAAAACCTACAATTCTTCAACATGCATGGTGGGTTCCCCTGTCTGCCTGGCCCCCACTTTCACACACATGTTTCTCTACTGCATTCTGCATACCAATGCAGGCCCTGCTGGAAACTACATGGCTAGATCATCATTGTTGACTTTCTTGTGTGTTTGGGTGTTTTCCCCCATTACACTATGAGCTCCTCAAGGACAGGGACAGGTCCTCTTTATTTTCCTCCCCCCAGTGCCTACCTCGGGCCCTGACACAAAGCTGGTGTTCATTCAATCTGAAATGCATAAAAGAAGGAATGAAATGCTAAGACGTGCATCAGAAGAAAGTGGTTTCGCCTCCATTGTAACTTTGAGAATAAAGCTCTGATTCCATTTGGTTTGAACTTACAGTTTTGAGTCATAGCCGTGTGTATGCATGGAAGGGTTTTATAATTTATGGAACGCTCTCCTACAGGGTCCTCTATAATCCTGCCACCACCCTGAGAAGGAAGTAGGCATAGCATGTGTGTTCGTGTGCATGTGTGTTACATTTGTGTGTGCGGGTATGTGTGTGTGTGTGTGTGTGTGTTAACTGCTGCTTACCAGTTTTCCCCTCTAACAATCTTATCTCAACACCTTTGAAAATACTGGAGATTACTCTGGGAGGCTGAGGCAGGAGGATTGGTTGAGCTCAGGAGTTCAAGACCAGCCTGAGCAAGAGAGAGACCCCGTCTCTACTATAAATAGAAAGAAATTAGCCAAACAACTAAAAAAAAAAAAAAAAACCAGAAAAAATTATCTGGGCGTGGTGGCGCATGCCTGTAATCCCAGCTGCCCAGGAGGCTGAGGCAGGAGGATTGCTTCAGCCCAGGAGTTTGAGGTTGCTGTGAGCTAGGCTGACGCCACGGCACTCTAGCCCGGGCAACAGAATGAGACTCTTGTCTAAAAGAAAAAAAAAATACTGGAGATTGTTTCTGGGTGGGGTCGGCTTAATTGCAAATGTCGTTCTGTCTGTGTTTTATGGTTGCATTTCTTTTCCTGGCTGGCTTAAAGACAATGTTAGTCTGAGTAAGCAGATTGCAAAAGGAGGCCACAATATCCCCAAACTTTGAAACCTGGATGCATCCGGGTACCTATGACCCACTCACTTATGTTAACATACATTCCCAGGGCCGGGCAGAGGCCGGTCCTCACTCCACATTGCACGATTGCAGGGTTTTGTATGAAGGTTTGCAGGGAGCATGCCAGAGCCTATTTCTAAACAGTCTGATGATTTATTTGATGCCTTTGGATATTTAAGTAGTCTGCAGTATATACCAAGTGTCTGAAATGTTTATTTTTTCCTTGCTTTAATGTGTGGGACCTCTCACAACGTCTTGTACACCCCAGGCACTCAATAAATATGATTTATGGAAGATGTAAATAAATCCAAACCAGGATTATGTCTGTGTTCATTAATTTGTAGCTCCAGAAGGCAGTCCCCCTCTCTAAACTTAAGAAAGAGAAAAGTCCTCACCAAATTACAGAAGAAAAGAAAATGAAAAATGCATGACTCAAGGGCCCAAGTAAAAAGTCATGAAGCTCCCTGGAGGAAAATATGAAATCCTTGACTGTGTTCTCAGCTTTGGTATATATATGCTGTGTGGCCTTGGACAAGTTACTTAAACTTCCTGTGCCTCAGTTCACTCGTTTGAAAAATGAGGGTGGTCATAACAGCAGCCCCTTGTGGGCTGGCTGTGAAGCTCCAATGAGGTCATTTGTATAATGCTACTGTGTGGCGAGAAATGGTGCAAGTGTCTGTCATCACTGTGTTTCTCATTTTTGGATGAGACACCTGAAGCTTACAGACTCAAAACCAGTGCCTGAGGTTACGCTGCTCTCATGCCCTTGGGGAACGGGTAATTGACCGGGAAGGGGTACGAGATTTGAGCCCAGTTCCGCAGCTCCATAGCCCTAGCTTCTGCCCCCATGCCTTCAGGTGTCTCTGCAGTAGAAGTGGCCCCGCCTCACACCCCTGGAGCTGGGCTCTGGACCTGCCTGGTCTCTGGGAATCATCTATTTCTAAACAAGCTCAGAGCAGGAGTTCTGGTCAACTCTGGCTCTTCCTAGAAGGTCCAACGTCACCAGGCTATCTCTCCGCCCCATCCTCTTGCCCCTTCTGAGCAAAAGGAAAAATAAAACTCAAGAGAAAGAAGCATATCACCAAACAGCAGCAAAGAACCATCCCCATGTATAGGTGTTCCCTCCAGAACAGTGAATTCCCGGCTGTGAATGTGTCCTTCATGGAAACCTACTACTGATCCTTCCCCTATTCTGCAGACGTAGGACACGTCACTCCCTCCTTTCCCCTGGGGGTCCCTGCCTGCTTCCCCCTCTGTCTGAGGGACCTTCCATGGCTGACCCCAGCCTTGCCTTTGGCAAGTCCAGCTAGACTCCCCACCCTCGAGGTTTCCTTGAGCCACATCAGGAGAGAGTCTTTCCTGTCCTCTCTGGTCCTTCTGAAGCTTAATTGAGTTGAATACACATACAAATTTTCAAATGCATATTTCAGCTTGATTTAGCTCTTCTTCTTAGAAGGAACCAGAATAATGAGCCCTGAGCCCTCCGAAAGCTGCCTGGCCATGGCACCAGGAAGTGACCACTAGTAAATCAAATGGGAAGTGCACCAAAGAATGATTTGGGGAGACAGCCTTGAAAATCACCCCTTCTCCAACAGCTTCTCCCAGATCACGATTTCTTTCTCTCTAATTCTATATATGTTCTTTTATTTTAACCCAGCTTTATGGGCGTGGGACCTGCACGGTCGTGCTGGGCCCCACACTCAGAAGTGCCCACTGTTTGTTTAATGCTTTGCTGTTGCTGTCCTAAAAGTCTTGATAATTTTTTTTTTAACAAGAAACTGCTCATTTTCATTTTGCATTGGGTCTTGCAAATTAAGCTACCAGTCTTAAGATCACTGAGTTATTCCATATGTCTACACCCATATAACTGCCTCTTTGGTCAAGATATAGAATGTGTCCAGCCCCCAGAAAGATCCCTGAGGCCCCTGCTCAGTCAGTGCCCCCTAGAGGTGACCGCTGTTCTGACTTCTGTCACCCTGTCGTCCTTGAACTGCATGCACATGGGATCGACCATGTTGTTTGGTGACTCAACGCCCTTCCCTTGCTAGAGCTCTGCAGTAGTCCATTGCACAGCTACACCCCAATTTATTTTTCTATTCATCTGTTTATGGGCACTTGGGTTATCTTCTGTTCTCAGCTTTATGGATAAAGTTGCTATGAACATTCGTGCATGTGTCTTTGGGTGAACAAATGTACTTATTTCACTTGAGCAAATGCTGCTTTATGGGTTAGCCACCCATTTAGCCTCAGTCCTATTTGTGTTCTTTTTGTGTGAATTAGGGCTATGTTGTTTAGACAGTGATATCTAATGGGAAAGCATGTCCCTACTGGAGCTCTCAGACAGGTTTTCCGAGGCAGTGAGGTCACTAGGTCCCAGTGAGATGCTGGGGTCTCACATTAGATCGTTTCTTTTCTTATTCTCATATCTGTGAATAAAGATTCCCATTTCTTTAAAAGAATGTAACTGGACATCAAATTTTGATAACAGTTTTTTCTGTGATTTTTCCCCACCCGTCAGAACCTGTGGAAACCAGATTGACATGAATGCCTCCCGGGGTCTTGGCTAATCTTGTTGGCACGTCCTGTGGGCACTATCTCAGGGCCAGGGCCAGGGCCAGGGCCCGTTGGATCATTTTGGCCTGTGGTCATGTTCTCTTTGCTTCGCCCCTCTGATTTTTTTTTTTCTGCCCCCAGTAGAATTCCCCTTAGTCTCCTGACTGCTTCCGACAGGCAGGGAGTGTGGGTACTATGCTAGAGATAAGCGCATACCACTGTATTCAGGTTCACGCCCCTGATGCCAGAGTATGAGGTCTTGCGGTGTCAGATGAGCAAAGAAAAAGAGGCCGGGTTCAGAAGCACTGACAGCTGAGCCCCCAGTGATGCGTCGGAGTTCTGTGGTCCAGGGAGCCGAAGCGATGCTGCAGACCAGGGCTCCAGCCCTCCGTCTCCCACGGAGATGGGAAATGAGGACGCTGCTCCCAGGCTGGTGCCGACTCTCTCCAGGCTGTTACTGACTCATCCACCCAGCACCAGGGGAGCCCCCGCTGCGTGTCAGGCTGCCTGCCAGGGGCCGGGATGCGGGGCTGAGCTGGGCAGTGAAGTGCAAGAAACCCCATGGGCTTTGAAGTCAGTAGTACCTGGCTGTGAGTCCCGGCTTGGAAAACTGTGAGATGACCTTGGGTGCAGTTACTGCCCCTCCAGGCAATAAAGTAGAGGATAGTGTTGGCTTAGGGGACAGACTTAGCTGCACTCAAAACCTGTCTTGATTGCTTTCCTGACTGTGTGGGCTGGTTAGTTCAGCAAACTGTGCCTCAGTTTATTCATCTGTAAAATGAGCCTAGTAACAGTACTGACCTCATGAAGTTACTGTAAGGATTCAAGAAGCCGATGTTAAAAAAAAACACACACATTGCTATGGAGTAAATGCTTGATAAATATTAGCTTCCATAATTATTATTGTGGTCATCTTTTACAATCATACCTAGGGAGTTTGGGTTAGGATCAAAGGAGGTTATGAATAAATAAATTCAGGTAAATGAATAAATAACGTGTCCATTCTGTGCCCAGTAAATGGTACACACCCAATAAATAGTAGCAGAATTAGAGCAACAGTATTTTAGTTGTTATTTTTATTATTGTCTAATTTATCCAAAAAACATGTATCAGGTACCCGGCATGTGCTAGGAACTGCTCTAGGAATAAAACAGAGCTTCTCCCCTCATGGAGCAGGTGTGCCAAAGACAGGGAATAAATAAATTAACATATGCATATATAAAAATATGAACAGTCTTGTTATTTAAAAGAAAATAAAATAGGGAGGATGACGGAGAGGGGCGGGGGGGGTGGTCAGGGAAGGACTCTTTGATGAGAACATGGTTGGAGCAGGAATTGAAGGAGAGAAGTAGGGAGCCAGGTAGGTATCGGGGGAAGAGCATTCCAGGGAAAAGGTATAGGGACTGTGGGTCCTAAATAAAGAGGACAAGACCAGAGAGGCAGGAGGTGGGGGCAGAAAAGATGCCAGGGAAGACACTGGAAATGTGAGCCGTGGCAATGTGGATTTTATTCCTGCAAGTAGGGGAGACCCATGCCTTAAAGGATAACTGTGGCTCCCATTTAGAGCTCAGAGATAGGATGGGAGGAAAGAAAACAGGGAGGCAGTTAGGAGATGACCCCTTGGTCCAGGCCACAGATGCTGGTGGCTGAGAGGAGAAGAGTAGGGGGTGTCTTGGACACGTTCTGGTCTGTGTTGTACCTGTATTACAGGTGAAACCAAGTCCATCCACAGCACCAAGAAAGAAAAGCAACCTTCCGAGTAGTAGATCGAGAACGGGGCCGTGAAGGCTGGGGGCGATTACAGAAATTCCTCTTTCGTTCCATTTAGAACTACCGTACTACGAAGCGCTGAGCGGGGTGGGCTGGCATTTAAATTGTATCTGAAGCCATTTCATCCCACACCTCCCCGTTCCCGGCTACAAGTCTTCCTGCACGTATACACCCTGGCTGGCCAGAGTGGCGGTCACACACGCGCACACATGCACACACACTCCAAGGTCTAGTTTTTCAGGCCAGGCAAAAGATTAAGATACATTTTTCATCTTCCACGTGGGATTAGGCCTGCATTAGCTCTTTATTTGTTAGGGGACTTGATCTCATTATGGATCAATTTGCTGAGTATCGAATAAATGGGAAACTGAGGTGTTGCGTTCCTCGAACGACCCCACTCTGGTTCTTGAAATATCTGAAGCCATTTCCCATACGAGCCCAGAAATTAGTTTTTGTTCTTGTTTTACAACTTTGTGCGGTTTGTTACCGTGGTTGGTGTCACTCGTGGAGTCGGCCTTCCTATGCAGGGTTTATGATATTTTTGCATGATAAGGAAAGGTGGATTTGCGGAGGGGAAGGGAACTTTGGAGTCAGGCCTGGCCATGATTAACCCTTAACCAGGTGCTTACTCACTGGGCAACCACCTGCCAAGTCCCCCATCTCTGCAAGCCACATGTTACGGATTTGTATACCAACGAGAGCAGTTCCTGCCTGAACTGGTATATTCAACCTGGGGCAGGTTTCCAAGTTCTTTCCTAGGATTTGTAAGCACTCTCTGGCTCCTTCTGGTTGCTCAGTGCATGGAAGCTGTTTCAATGAGTGTCTCTCCCTTTGAGCAGGAGCAGAGCATCCTCATCACAGGTGGCTTTGGCTTTGGTCTCTGTCTTTCCCCACTGGTTCTCCTCCTTACCCTATAGGTGGCCCCGAGTCTCCTGTCTTGTGGCTTCCTCCAAGCCTTTTGGATTTAACTTCAAGCCACCAGCCCTGCCCACAGCCCAAGCATTCCTCTGAAGCTCTCGGCTGCCTTTCCTCTCTGCTCAAAGGTGGACTCAGGTTTACGAGACTCAGAAGCTTATAAAATTTTCGGATCGCTAACAAAATTATAAATACAGAATTGCTAGGGTCTTTTCTGGTATCTTCAAAGGAATCTATACAAGGGAGGGGGCCTTGGAACGTTAGTTTCCTTAACAAATCAACCACTTACAGGAGTTTGTTCTCCAAAATGAAATGTGTGCTAGCATCAAATCATGCTCGGAGTGATCTGGGCACAAAGGAGGTTGAACAGTAACATTGGATTGCGTGCTGCATGTCTAGATAACCTTTGCCCCCTTGGAATATAGCAGCAGGGTGAGCTTAGTGTCGCATACTTTTACAAACTGCATTGAGTCAGTGAATAAAAAATAGACTTTCTCACTTGATTAGTAAAAATTGGTGCAAGTTTATTTTAATGGAGATATCGTCGATTATTAGTAAGATTGAACTTTTGTTGATTGGTGAGTTGGCCATTTCCTTATGTAGAATCTTTTTACTGTTTTTCCATGATGACTTAGTGTTTATTTTAAATATTGGCATGTCTATTCTTTATACAGTATGGATATTAACCACATAACCAACATTTCCACGTAGGAAGGGATTAGGAAAGAGAATCAAATTAGAAGAGAGCAATTTTGAATTTGTTTTGAAGCTGTATTTAAATAGGAAGCATGCTGGTTTTTACTTAGATTATGTATTACAGAGCAATAATAATAGTACAGTTTTCTAAAGTTGCTTTTATTTACACTTTACAAATGATGAGTGAAAATCTTGTGTTCCTATCGTAGCATAGGTATGGGGTATGGAGGGGGTTTTTCAAGTGAGGGGAGACACCATCACTGATATGAACTGCTTTCATCGTATTGATATTTCCAGGTAATATATTTTTTCCATTGTGTTGCTTACTGTACAGTCTTTGAATTTTTTAAGACTCTATATGGGGATTTTGGAAAGCAAATTTTTCAGTGCTATTTCTAGCATTTTTCTTGATGAATTCCACTATGGACACAGAAGAAATGCTACCAAAATCACCAGATACTGGTGGTGTGAAATTGCATTTGCACAGCATTTTTTTCCCCTCTGTAAAGTTTTCTGGAAGCGAAGGTCTGGTGCAAACTCTCTGAACTTCTCTAAAGTCCAGTTTGGTCAGGCCAGAGTCAGATTATTATAATCCATTTCTTAGTCCATCATTTGTAGCCCACATCTTATGGGCTACATGAGAAACTGGGTTTCGAAGATCAGTCAACTCCGGTCCCTCTGACTTTCCTAGCACAGAGGGAGAAATAAGGTTTCCTTTAACCTAACATGCCCTGGTGTGATTTGCCTGGTCCGGTTCTCCGGGAAGAACAAGAACCAGAATGTAGGAAGTGAAACACAGCTTTAAAAAAATCACAGGGGGAAGAGAGTGAATTGCAGGGATGGGGGTGGGGGAATGGGGAATACAGCTTGCAAAAAACAGCCCCTTCGTGTTTCAGGGCTGTGGTTATTAGGGAGTGCTAAAGGCAGACACCATGAAGCATGCAAAGATACACCTGATTCTGCGTCCAGGTATGTCCTGCGCACTAAATACACGGGCAACACAGAGCTGATCGTTAAATGCCTTGGCAGAAAAGTAGCCAAAGCTTAAGGCAGCAGCTTCCTGGCATTCAATCAGATAGAGAGCGGCTGGACCAATTGCGAGAGGAACGATTCTTCAAAGGGTTCCATTTTAATTACAAGCTGGTTGGAGAATATGACTTCCAGAACCCTCCCTGCTACCTGGGTTCACTTCCAAAACCTAATGGAGTTATATCAGCCAAATGAAAGACTCCCAAATCACAGTGACAATTTCCCTGCCCAACCTCAGTAAGCTTTCTTTGTCTTCCTACGAGTGCCAGCTCGGCTCGAGGGATTTTAGACTCTAAAGAGAATTAGCTCCCTCTTGCCCTCCTATTGCATTAAAAAACTGGCAACAGATCAAAAAAAAAAAAAAAAAGGAATGTGTTTTTGTACTGGGCCCACCCTCTGATTGCTACTGTCCCCCAAGAACATGCAGGGATTTGGAATTCTCCTTTTGCCTCTACTTCCCTCTCCAACCAAATGGTCCCTCAAAATTGAGTTGGCCTAAATGCCTCCCATTGTACTTCTCTCTCTGAAGGCTGCTCCAAACACAAACTCTGAATCTTTTTAGGGGAGCTCTGATTGTCACCTGTTTAAGCTTGCTCATAATGAAGATGATCTTGGCCAGGAAGCACCCTCTAAAAATCAGTAAGGAAGAAAAAAAAAACAAACTCTCAGAGAGCAAATATATATCAGGCATCTATCATATGCTAGGTGCTAATCACCTCCATTGGCACTTTCATAATGCAGGCAACTTTTGCTATTTCACCTAATCCTTACAACTCAGAGTGTTGGGAATTTTTATCCCCATTGCACAGAGAAGGAAATCGAGGCTAAAGGGGATTTGGGGAGTTTGCTCAGATTCTCATATCTTAAGGAGACAGCAGAGCTGAGGTTTGCACCTAAGGCTGGTTGGTACCTAACAGGATTTTATGGCAATCAAACAGGGTGATGGAAAGAGAAACATTCCGCAGGGGGCATATTTACATACGAATTAACGTTATCTCAAATGCTCAAGCGTCTACACTGGGCTTTAGTTGCTTCCTTTATAAAATGGGATTCTGAGAGCATCCTCCTCAGGGACTTGTTGTAAAGATTAAAAGAGATAAAGTGGTCACGACTTGTGGCACAGTCCCTGAGACAACGCAAGGGTTGGCAAGTGACATTATTATATGATTAACAAAAATGCATTTCGTTTGGATGGAAAGAGACAGAACCCTTAATCACAGCTAGGAAAACCCTATTTCTACCTTAGTTACTTTTGGGCCACCCTGGGTGGAGCTCACTCCCCTACAGCAAGGGTTTACAAAACCTACCTGTGTGACCTTGTCTAGTAGATGCCTCAAAGCTTTATCTCTTGTCAAATAATAACTCATGCCTTTAATTGTATGTGGACACAGCCATCCTCAGACCCGCCTGCCTCCTAGAAAGGCTATCAGTGAGAAAATAGATGCATTGGAGAATAAAAGTGTTTTAAGCGTATAGAGCACATTCTGGTAATAAATGTCATAAGAAAATAAATGCAACTGTGAGAGAACTGTCCAGATAATGGGAATGTGTACAAGAAGCACAAGAGCCAGTTCTTGGTCCCAAGCACAGAGCTAGTTCTGTGCCCTGCAGCGCAGGTACCATTGAAATGGCCTCCCTTCCTACCCCCATAGCCATTCTTCAGAAAGTAGGCTTTCAAAAGCCTTTTGCAATTTAAAAATCCCATCAGTTTCTGCTGAGCACCCACAGAGACTTCCCTGTGCTTCGCCGTTCTGTTCCGGGCTGTGAAGTAGGACAGCTCTGTATGTGTAGACTGTGAGGCCAGGATGCCCGGTTCAAACCCCTGCAGCTGCCACTGACAATGTGAGTTGCCCGGGGAAAGGTATTCTGAGCTTCGGGACCCAAATTGAGCTTATCCCTTTTGGAATTCTTCATCTGCTTTTCTCTTTTGAAAATCTACTCATTTCCTGTTCAAAGGCTCACTACCCTGTTTCCCAGGATGCCTCAAGAATTAATCGGTGATATCCGTAAAATTTCTCAGCACCCTAGTTCACGGGTCAGCAAACCGTGTCTTGTGTGCCAAATCCAGTCTCCACCCAGTTTTGAAAATAAAGTATTATTGGAACACAGCCACGCCCCTTCATCTCACATATTCTCTGGGGCTGTTTTCCCAGCTAAGACTGCAGCATGGAACAGTTGTAACAGAAACCCTATATGTTCTGTAAAACCTAGAATATTCCCTATCTGGTCCTTCACAGAAAAAGCTTGACAACCTCTGTCCAAGTTCAGCATCCCTCAAATTAATTTAGGGTGTAGAAAATCTAATGTCATGAGCACGTCTGTTTAAACTATACAACGTTGTTATAACCAACAGAAATTCATTAAATATCAATGTTGTGCTAAATTATATATCGTTTATGGCGCAGGTTTTTAAGTGCTGCAATTTGGAATGGGAAAAATTTAAATGGGGGGTGGACCCTGTTCATCAACCTTTTGGGACAGTGAGTTGGGCAACATGTCTTAGATCAAATTTGTTGAGCAGGTATCACGAGAATCACTTTTATACCTATGAATGCATTTAACCCTCACTACAGCCCTATGAGGTTGCTACTGTTATTATTTCTCCAGGGGCCATAAATTCTGGAAACAAAAGGAAATGCCCATAATGTAATCAAGAAAATCTCCAGTGTATAAAAAGATAATAAATTACATAAGTCTTAGGACTATATGGACAAAGGTATATTTTATGGATTAAGAATTGAGGTTGAAATTGATACAGCGGTTGCCAAAAGTTGCACAACAGGTTAAGAGAGGGAGCCAGCGGTCAGACCAGCTGTCAGCATCACGACTGTGCAGGTTTAAGCTTTCGGCCACCCTGCCGTGTTCCACATCAGGGGGTAACAGTGTAACTAACATGGGATCAGAGCGTGAGGATCCCCGTAAGACTCCTTCCCTGTAGACTGGAATCCCCTTTGCCCAGGCTGGGGCTGGGGCGTTCCTTATCACATCACATATGCTGGGCTTCCGTTCGCTTCCCACCCGTGCTTGTTCTGTTCTTCCCTGTTAAAGCTCATTCCCTTTGATGGATAAGACAAAAGCAAATGAAGAATTGAGTCTTCCTGCCTCCTCACTGTCATCTTTTAATTTTACACATCTGCCTCAAGCGGTGCCTTTATATCTTGCTTTGTTCTTCTGGTTCTCACCAGAACTCAAAAGGTTCGTGTGTGTGGGGGGGGAGTGAGTGAGTGAGTGGGGGGGGGGGCAAGGATGCCTGTGCCTTAACGGAGCCCGGGCTCTGGAGACAGCCTATCTGCGTTCAAATCCTGGTTCCCACTGACTACCTGTGAGGCTCTGCACCAGTGACTTACTCCCTCTGAGCTTCATACCCCCGTCTGTAAAGACAGCATTATGATAACATCTGAGTCTCGGGCTGGGATAGGGATTCAGTGATATATAGCCTCTGAAGGCAGGGTCTGTGCAGAGCGCCCGCCATGTCGGAAGCGTGTCATCATGCCAAGTGCATCGACAGTTGCTCTTCAGTAGTGATTCCAGCCTCCTGTCTTCTCGACTCACATTGCTTTGTTTTATTCACTCTTGGAGGTATGCACCTTTATAGTGGGTTGAAGGGTGGCCCCATCCCCGCCCCAAAAAAGATGTTGCCTAGAACCTCTGAATGTGACCTTATTTGTAAAAAGAGTCTTTGCAGATATCGTTAAGGATCTCGAGATGCGATTACTCTGGATTAGGGTGGGCCCTAAATCCAATGACAAGAGTCTTTAGAAGAGAAGAGAAGGGGACGAGACACAGGGGGGCAGGCTTTGTGAAGTGGAGGCGGAAAGTACAGCACTGCCTCTGCAAACCACAGGACACCAAAGATTGCCAGCGACCACCAGAAGCTGGAAGGGGCGAGAGAGGATCCTCCCCTAGACCCCTCAGAGCATGGCCCTGCTGACGCCTTGATCATAGACTTCTGGCCTCCAGAACTGTGTCATTTTAAGCCACCAAGTGCATGGCCACGTGTTACAGCAGCTGCGGTAAACTAGTACAGTCTCGGGGCATCTTCCTTTGATGTCACCTTTCCATGAGTGCATCTCGGACTGCTCTCTGTGCATCCCCCTTTCTCCAGAGGTGGCTGGTGTCTTGCTTTGCATCTGGCTGGGCTCTGCTGCCTGTTACCTGAGTGTTTATGGTCCAATTACTTAGCTTTCCTGGACCTCCATTTCTTAATTTTATGGTAAACAAAAGAAGTAATGCTTGCTTATAAGCTCATCGTAATAATAGCACAGCTATCCCTCTACATACTTAGGGGATTTGCAGGGACTGGTTCCAAGGCCACCCCCATACCAAAATCCGCACATACTCAAGTCCTGCAGTCAGCCCCAAGCATACGAATTGTCAGTCCTCCATAGATGTGAGTCCTCAGTGTTCACATCCCAAGAATACCATATTTTCAATCCATATTTGGTTGCAAAATAACTTTGCATAAGTGGACCCATGCAGTTCAAGCCATGTTGTTCAAGGAATCAACTGTAATACAGCAATATCAATAACTCCCAGGTATCATGCACTGCCCATGGGCAGACGTGAAGATACAATGCATCATTGCATTTCATCCTCACAGTAAACCCTATGAGTGGGTGCTACTATTGCCCGTGTCATCAAGAAAGTCTTCAGTCTATAAAAAAAAATAATATCTTATCTACTACATCTTCAGACTTAATGGTCAAAGCTGTATTTTATGGATTAAAAATTATGCTAGAAATTGATAAAGTGGTTGCCAAAAACTGTACACCAGGTTAAGTGATGAGACAACTGAGTGTCAAGTCACTCGTCCACAGTCATGCAAAAGCACGATTCACGGGTTCGTGACAGAAGCGAACCTTTACTGAGAACATACTCTGCTGTAAGCACTGATGGCACACAACAAAAAAGACAATATTCCCCCTTTTCTAGAGTGGATGTTCTCAATGGGGAGACACACACTTTGGAGAGTTCTGAGCATTCAGCAGGCACGTGGTAAGCACCCGATCGGTACCTTCACCCACTGCTCTCTCACCAGGCTGGGGAAAAGAAAAGGGAGGAATTTAGTAGCTATCAGTTCATGGTCACTTTCTCCCAAGGTTGTGTCACTTCTACTCGACTAATGGTTCCTTCTCCTGGGCCTGCAGTTCCCCTCTTTACTTCCTTAACCCTCCCGGAAACCCAGTGCTCAGCAAGATGCCCGGTACGAGGACAGCGAGTCTTCAGGGAGTGTGACAGGCGGTTGAGACATCTCCTGAGCGCCCTTGCCCCGGTTCTGTCCGTGTGATGCGAACTGGGGTCCCGTCACCAGATGCCCCTTTCCCGGTGGCCCCTGGAGTGTTTCCAAGGCTGGTTCCCTTCTCTGTCTCCTTCCTTTTACCTCTACTCACATGGTCACCATGGGTCTTGCAACCTCCAGTGTATCCACTTCTTCAATTTTTTTAACTTTATTTTTTAAAAGTTGCATCGGTGAGACATTTTCCTGTGGGAAACAACAAACGTTTGAAAGCTAAGAAATTTCTCCACTTCCATTTCCGGAAGCCCAATATCTCCCTTTGGTTGATGTTTTAGCAGAACAGGAACAGGTTTCTCCCTTGCTCTTGTTCCCCTACAATCTGTTTTCTGACCATCTTTTGAAAGCAGAAATCAGACCAAGATCACCCCCACCGCAAAATCCTTTCAATGGCTTCCATCGTACCCAAATAAAATCCATCCACGGTGCTCTGGGCCCCCCTAGCGCCTGGCTCCTGCCGTCCCTGACGCTTCACTTTGTACTGTCCTCTTCCTAAATCTTGACACGAGCCTTCCTTCCATCTGCCACACAACCCAAGTTTGGTGGGACTCATACCCTTGAATGAAGCTACAAGTGTCACCCCCGGCTGTATCTTAGAATCTATCTCCTGGGAGCTGAGCGTATTTTAAATATGTTCTCAATATGGAAGAGTCAGCTTAACTTCTCCCTCTGCAGGGAGCCCATCCCCACCCAGCTGGAGGAAACACAGTGCACCATAGCCTCAGCCACACTCCGCCCCACCCTCCAGCTGAAATATGTGACTTCTTTGTATTGCTTTATAGGGTCATTTCTCTCTCTCAGCTGGAACATAAACTCCAGGAGGGCAGAGAATAACTCTGCTATTTTCTCACTCTCTACCCAGTGTGCCCAAATGGCCCCCCAGCAGGTTGTAGGTGCTCAATAAATATTTATCGGAGGAATGAATATGCAAATACATAAATTAATGGGGAAATAGTGAGTTAATAGTTTAAGAGTAATCAAAAGCATGCTGGCCGAGCGCAGTGGCTCACGCCTGTAATCCTAGCACTCTGGGAGGCTGAGGCAGGAGGATCGTTCAAGGTCAGGAGTTCGAAACTAGCCTGAGTAAGAGCGAGACCCTATCTCTACTAAAAATAGAAATTAATTGGCCAACTAAAAATATATAGAAAAAATTAGCCGGGCATGGTGGCGCATGCCTATAGTCCCAGTTACTCAGGAGGCTGAGGCAGTAGGATCGAATGAGCCCAGGATTTTGAGGATGCTGTGAGCTAGGCTGATGCCATGGGACTGTAGCCTGGGCAACAGAGTGAGGAAAAAAAAAAAAAAAAGCATGACAAGGAGCTCACCTATTTCTTTTAAAATGCATTATTGTTGCCTTACACTTACTTGGGCTTTGTGACAGCCAGAGTTTTCTATTTATGTGTAGAAACGAGCACTTTCACCAGCACTTGTGCTGGGCGAAGGGGACGGACTGAAGGTCAGTGTTAATTTAATCTACTAGCTAACATCCGGTTTTTCAACCTTCTGCTTTAAAAAGAAATACTGTACATATATTTTTGCAAATAGTCTGAGGCATTGATCCATAGAACTTCTAATGTTTACTTCAATTAGAAAGAGTTTCAGATAAAGATCAAATTAATTAAGTCCTCCCCGCCCCCCCCCCCAAAGTTCATCTTAATTAGGCATTTCTTCTTCGGTGGCTTGGCAGTTGGCTGGACTTCAACCTGGAGGTAGAAGAATTCGAGTGCCCCTACCCCAGGTAGACAGAGCCCCGGGCTTCTCTGCCTTGGTTTTCAGAGCATGTGGGGCATTTTGGGAAAAGTGTTCCTGCTTAAATGAAACACTAATCTGCCGGCATAAAAATCTATGGTTGGTCACATAAGCAAATTTTCCAATTTTCCCTGCTGAAACAAATAGCTGCACAGGAAGCGCTGTTTCATTTTTGCCTCTTCATATTTGTGTGTGTGAGTTTTGTGGAGGTTGGAGGGTTCTGATGGCTGTCCAGGCTTAGGCAAGCCAATTTGCTGTGGGGATGAATCCACAGCTTTTCTCTTCCAAAGCACAGCCTTGGATTAAGTAGAATAGGGGAATCTTCCAGCAGAGGCCATGTTTTCTGGTGTCCTGAGATGCTCTTTTGCCTGTGCCTCTTGCAGACTTAAGAGTATTTTATGCCACAGTCTTTGATACCCAGGGAACAGGTGCAAACAATGGTAAGTGACAGAATGTGTCTCGCAGATGATTTTAAAAGGAACCATGAAATGGATGTATACCACGAAAATATGTTTAATTTACTCCTTCCAAGAACTAGCGAGGTTGCGCCAGGAGCTGTCGGCAGTAAATCATCCGCTGACGTAGACGGCACCCAGTAATGTTGTCAGTTTTGTCAGTTTTGGGAGCCTTCTTTCTGCAAGCCACAGATCTGGGATGATGAATCCACCCTGAGCGGCTCTAAGGCAGGTTTGTGGCTGCCACACATTTGCATCTTTGCATGGGTGGGGAATTGAAAGGATGGGAATAGCGGATACTAGGAATTGCTCATGTACTGGGCATGAGGGGTCATATTCTCCTCCTCCAGGAAGCCCTTCCTGATTAGCACCATGGGGATGCAACTTGCTCCTTGCTCTCTAGCATTGCACAGGATGATGCTCTCAAGCAGGGCTCTTTGGGAAAATGTAGTGGATGAAGCCTGGGAACAGGCACAGTCAAGTGGGTCATCCTCAAGTAACCCCATCTCTCCTGCTGGCCTGAGAGCCCCATAAGGCAAAGACCACATCTGTCCTGTTCATCCCTATAGCCCCAGGACCTACAACAGAGTGATCGCTGGCACATTAGAAGTGCTCAAGGCATATTTGTGGAATGAGTGAATGATGAATGAATGAATGAAGGCATGCTCTGCTTACTCCTCAGCTAGGCACTGAAAGGAGAACTAAAGAAATGCATGGCACTCTCATGTTACAAAATGTTTCCATTTACTTGGGGAAAGTGAATGACTGAATGAATGAGAGATACTCCAGGGATCATGAATCCTCTCCAAATGGAGCAGGTGAGCTAGAAAGGACAGTTTGCTTGGGACTGTCATGCACAGAGAAGTGCAGACAATGCCACGTGTCCAGTGAGCTATGAGTCAGGTGGAGCCCAGAGCAACATCACCAATCCAGGTGTGAGGAACGTGGGGCAGTAGTCACTGAGAAAAGCGGAAAAGAACGTGTCTGCCTCCACCCTGGGCTATTCCCTCTGGGAGGTCAGGGATGGTTGGCTTTCCTCACTGTAGTAGCCCTCATGCCCAGGATAAATAAGAATTTGTGGAAGGAAGGGAGGGAGGAAGTAAAGATGGAAAGAAAGAAGAAAGGAAGGAAGGAGAGAGGGAGGAAAGACAGGAAGGTAGGGAGGTGAGAAGGAGGAGAGGGGAGGAGGGATGGGAGGAACAAAAGAAAAAATCCAGGACTAGGTAACTCCTGGCTCCATCTTTTACTTATGTGAGGAAATTCATTTTCATTTCTCCCTGCCTTGGTTTTCCCCTTTGGCTAAATAAAGGGTAATGAACCTTCCCTAGAGGGAGAGCATGCAAATTCATGAGGTGACTTACTCCAAGTGCCTGCCATGTTCTTGGTGCCCAGCAAACATTGGCTTCTCTGTCTACACCCTGTCTTTTAGTCCAACATCTGGGTATTGGCAACCAGCCCAGAAAGGAAGGAAGAAGTGGTTCTTATTTGTTTGGGTCCTCCCCTGGGTGCTCTTTCCTCTGTCCCTGTCCCCAGGGGTCCTGTGATGCCCACTGAATATTCTACAGGATCCAGACCCTTCATTTTCCACCCATCCTCCTCCTGTTAAGTGACATTTTCTCGAAAGGTAATTCTTGGCATGCCGGAAGAGATGGAAAGCCACCTGTCACACAGGTGGAACTCACCGATGGCAGCTTCCAGTGTCTCTTTGGTTAATTGTATTCTGAAAGAAGATGCTTTCACAACTCAAAGGGGGTACCACCTATCCCATTTAGCAGAAGAGGAAACTGAGGCTCAAAGGCGTGAAAATTGCATCCTGAATGGTGCAGTATTAGGCACTGCAGCAGGTCTGTGTCAGGGAGGTGGCAGGGAGGTTTTACCAGTGTCCTGCAGACCACGCTGTGTGGGCAGCTGCCTTCTCCATTTATGGGTGAACATAGCTCTGTGGAGAGATGCATCTAGAACATTGCACAAGCTCAAAGTTCTCTGGAAATGAAGTGTGGTGAGCTTGTCAGTACGATCTTCACTGTTTTGGTCATTTGTTAAGTAAGGTCACCAGCAACTTCAAAGCAGTCCCCACCATCAAATTGGGAATGGAAAAAAAGCTCTTGTTTCGGGTGAGTCACGTTCTGACAGGCGCCTACGCCCTGAGGTTGAGTTTGGCTCTGTTTTCATCAAAATAAACCCATGTTTTGCATATTAAGGTTATGCATGTTGATGATGCCTTGTGAAAATGACAACTAATTCTCAGTCATGAGCATGAGCTGGTCCACTGGTTACAAGGACCAGCAAACTCATGCAAGATGATCAAAACAGCAGGTGCTATTCCTAGGGCCACCATAGTCCCTGAAGAACAATGGGGACCACCCAGGAGCAGGCTGATGGGAGCGCTAGGCACGCATTTCCAGATCTTACTGGAAAGCTTCATTGACAACCTCTGTCTTAACCACTGAAGCATCCCCCTTATTACTGGAAAGGAATGTGGTAGAAAGGAAGGAACTCAGGCTCTGGATTTTAATTTAATACTTACTTATGACCTCTCTGACCATCAATTTCTTCATCTATATGAGTTTAAAATACCAACTACTTAGGGTTATTGTAACAGCGTGGTTAAAACATAGGCTCTGGTGTCAGACCGAACTGGATGTGAAACCCACACTCACCACCCAGTATTATGAAGTTGGGAACGCTACTTAGCTGAGCCTAGCCTCAGTTTCCCCATCTGTAAAATAGGTAGATTCAAAAACAGCATGCATTTAAAGTGTTTAATACATGTGTGCTCAATGATGCTTCCATTGGCAGAAGCTGTTAAAAGCATAACTATATTTATAATGAATTTTTATAATTAAATTTTTTAGAGTCTATAGATGTTAGCTTCTAGTAGTACCAGTAAAATACTTTTAACAATGAAACAGTAGTAGTTTCAACTCTCTCCCACCCAATTTCCCATAGTCCCCCAAACTGGCTTTATTTTCCTTCATACACTTTTCACCTCCTGGCATGTGACATGGGTGTTGATGGGTTATTGCCTGACTCTTCCCATGAGAATGTAAGCTCCATGAGAGCAGGGACGATATTTTGCTCACTCCTATATCCTCGGATCCTAGAGCAGTGACTGGCACATACTAGATGATAAATACTTATTGAGTGAATAAATAATCATATAACGGACACAGAGGGTCTAGCCCAGCACGTAGCACACGGCAAGCAAGGCTGCCTGTATTAAATCCCTGTGTCTCGGTACTGCAGGGGAACAACTGAACAAGTAAACGATTTCACCTTCTCCTTGCCATTCCAAAAAGCCACTTCCTGCGGTGGAGGACCCAGGGAAACGGAAGTGGAAGCTCGCACAGGCACAGGCGCATGCGCGGAGCTTCCCAGGCGCGGCGCCTGCGCCGCTGCCTTCCGGGAAGGGAGAGAGGTAAACAGAGAGGTGCATGATGGGTAAAGCATTGGCGAGCCGCCTTCCGGGCTTCTGAGAGAGTCCCGGTCATTTCTCTAGGCCCTTAAGGGACGACAAACTGGAATCCTCTGGGGCTTCCTGGTCTTTGCTCTGATGATCCTCCCAGGAAACCAGCCTGCATCTGCTCGTTACTGAGATGCCCGAGTTGGCTGTGGCTTAATTTGCCAAACAGGTGCTCCCTTGGGAGAGAAAATTTAGGGACTTACCATCACTTTAGAAAGCCCATTTACTTACCTCCCCTACCCGCCTGCCGCGCTCCTGCCCCTGGGGAAAACGAGGCCCCTCTCAGGCCAGCATCCCCTCCTCGTTTCACAGCCTGAGGACGTTTAGGCCATGGAACCTGGTCTTAGCCCCCGGTACCAATGCAAAGAAAAGTGACCTGAACTCTAAGGGACTTTGGGAGAGTGATTTATGGAAAGGAGTTTCCCTAAACCTGCTGCTCTGCCAGGCAGCCGAAACACCTTGAAAGTATTTGGTCACAATACTCGGCATTTCCTCAACTCAGACATTCTGTTGATCCTCAGATGTGCCATAGATCTATTCCGTAATAACTGTTTTCCAGGGGCAGACGCACAGAAGGGACCTCACCACATGAAACAGTCACATCAATGTTCGTATGCATCCTAGTTGGAGAACTGTTCAAAGGTGAAGTGTCCACATCTCAGAATCAAAAAAGCCTAGCAGCAATACTCCACCAATCCACTGAAGGGTGGTTGTGTTCCAAATGGCTGGTTTTCCCTGGCCACTCTTTCTTTTGTTATCTAATCATCACAGAAACCCGAGAACACAGGTGCTATCACAGTAAATTTCCATATGAACAAGCAGGCTCAGACTTGTGCGACTTACCCAGACTCTGAGGTTTGCTCTCACGTCTGCCTGGGCCTTTTACATCTGCTGGCTGGAACCCTGAGCTGACCTCTTAGGGGTCTTGTCTTCCCCACTTGGGAGCTGAGTGAGAAAGGCAAAGGCATCTAAGACTGGGGCTTAAGGGGTTTGGGGTTTAGGGGCTGAGAGTGAGAGTCCTCACCCCAGACAACAGGAGACGCTTAAAGCAAAGGAACAAGGAAAACTGAAGCCGGAGATGGCCAGAAATGTGGCCCCAGCCAAGGAAAACAGAGATAGGAGCCCAGCTCTTGGGATCTAGAGTAAATGACAAGATGAAAATAATGGGAGGGGTTATGGGGAGAGGGAAAGTGGAGTTCTGATCACAGACCCTGAGCAGCTATTGAAATGTGGAGTCCATTTTTACAGTGCAAGATGACTCATGCGGAGCTGGATATCAGGGAACCTGGCAATGACCTGGCTTTTGCTGTTTAGGGAGAGGGGCCAGTTTTTCTGCTCTGACCCCTGCTCACGTTCTACTCTGTCTTTCTTACTGGACAAACTCATGCTGCTTCCTCCCATTCTGTAAGACTCTTTGCTCTCCCTTCCTGCTGTGCGGGCAATATTATTCATGCCAGTAAATGAAAACGTTGCCATCCTCTCCCTGGTTTTTTTTTGTTTTGTTTTGTTTTTTTAAACAGGGTCTTGCTCTGTCACCCAGGCTAAAAGTACAGTGGTGTTGTCATAGCTCACTCTTGGCCTTAAGTGATCCTCCTGCATCAGCCTCCCAAAGTGCTAGGATTAGAGACATGAGCCACCACACACTGCCCTTCTCCCCTTTTTTTTGTTAGTGTTCATTTATTGAGCCCTTACTGACTGCCCATGTGCCAGGCCCTAGGCTAACCACTCCCCAGTTATTGTATTCATTCTTCATAACACGCTTGTGAGATGGGTGTTATTGTTCCCTTTTACAGATGAAAAAACTGAGGCTCAGGAGTTCAGTCTGTGCACAAGGTCACTTAGCTCCCGATGGCCAGTCCACCTCTCTCTAACTCTGAGCCTGCATTTTTAACTGCATGCTGCTCCTTCTCTCTCCGCCCTCCCCACCTCCTCTCAGCCCACGAGAGGCAGATGATGCCATAAAACAGATATTCTCAGGCCTCTCTGGGGCCCCAAATAGCCAAACATAAAACAGACCCTTGCCCAGTTGCAGAATAAGTAAACTTGCAAAGGTGCCTGTCTTATATGTAGCCGAGACAATCTGAGTCATCAAATACTCTTATCACTGATGCAAGTGGAGATAAGGGAAGGTATGTTCTCTTCCAAGGGAGACAGGCACGAAGACAAGCCCTGTGATTAGATATGAAGGTAGTGGCTCATTGGGTTACAGAATAATTGCTGTGTTCGCCTGACCTTGATAACTGAGATGTTTCCTTTAGACACTGCCCTACATATTGGGCACAGGCCTCAGAGGGTAAGATCTAGAAGGAAGGGATTTCTGTCTCTCCACTGTGGCTTGTGGAAATTTGAACAAAATAACAAACAACCTTTTGGGGTTGGGGTGTGCTTCGACTGAAAATCCTCTGGAGAGAGACGTGTGCTGGCGGTCACCCGCACCTGAGCCAGCCCCTGAAATGCATGTGTCAGGGTTAGCAAAATAGAATAAAATCAGACACCCGAAAAGATAGTTATTAATGTTCTTTTACATCTGCTTTCATATTTAATGCTTGGAGTGACCCTTCCATGTGGGCATGATTAGCTCTGTTTTGCAAATGTGTGGCTTTGTGGTTGCAAATGCGGAGAAAAAGTCTGGAAGGGCACGTATAAGATGAGTAGCAAGTGTACACCCGTCGGGGACAGTCGGATTCCTGATGGAGGCATGTCAGGTTTTACTTTATGTGTTTATACTTTTAATTTGTATTTTAAAAATGGGTATTACTTTTGTAATAATAATAATGAAGGAGGAGGAGGAAGAAGAAGAAGAGATCAAGGAAGGGAGGGAGGGAAGGAAGGGGAGGAGGGAAAAGCAGGGGGGTGAAAATTGAGACTTCAAGTTCTGCAAGCTACTCAAGGTCAACCCGTGCCGTGGGGAAGTGGACTTTAATCGGCCACCCTCCCTCTGGAGCCTTCCTCTTCCTCTTTGGCCATCCTGCCCGGCTCCCGTGAGTGAGTTGAGTGCTGAGAGATGATAACTAAGGCCTCTGTGGCAGTCCACTCTGCTCTCTCTCTCCTTCACGCCTGCAAAATGCCGACCACTTTCAGGGTGTCGTTGTAGCTCAGTGGCCCGGGACTCACAGGCGTGGCATCAAGCCAAGACAGGAAAAGTGGGAAGAAGAGCTTGGGGGGAAAAAAAATCTTCCAAGCTGTGAAATTGAGTCTCTGAAGTGAAACGGCAGAAGTTTCTAGACTGAGAACTGGCTGCAGAGAGAGGGGCGCTTCGTGTCCAACCTGTGTTTAGCTGCCTGCCTCTGCTTCCAGCCGAGCACCCCTCATGCTAGCAGCACCCCGGCTTACCCAGAAGCCTGCGGTGAAAGCAACTAAGGACAGACACAAAGCCATTTCCTTAAAAAAATATATACCACCATGCAAGTTTTGTAAAACAGTGGTTGTCCATTTGCACATTAAATCCTGGACATTGCAGACAGTTCTGGAAAACTCACATTACCCACCCAAGGGTCACAGAAAAAACTGCTTGACATATGTTCTCCATTTCAAAAAAAGAAGTAGGCAAAGGCCAATACCTGCATGCCGTTCTTGGGCCAGAAGGTCCAAACCCAAGCTAGTTTGGATGAAATAAAATGTAGACAAGAAAAAAATGAAGTAGGAGTAGGAGGCTCTTTGGACAGAGGCATTTTTCCTTTCTCTTATGTATAAAGCAGCCAAGAGCCCAGAGACAGGACTGGGAGGCGGAGAGAGCCAGGCAGTGAGAAGGAAACCGGGAGAAATCCAGGTTAAGGAGACCAAGAGACGCCGCCGGGGGTGGCCGGTGCTGAGGGTGTGGGTGTTTGAATTTGGCACATTTTGCAGGGAAAAAAAAAAAAAAAAGTGCAAAAGCAGCCTCAGCAGCAGCCCGGGTGGAAGCTCGTGCTCCCAAGAGCAGCAGTGCCAGGGCAGTCAGCTGAAAGCAGCACGGCCCTCTAGCCCCACACCTGCCCGCGGCCAGCCTCTGCCAAGAGCAACTTGGTACCAACTTCAATGATATCGCAATTCAGTATTTAAATAATGCGACAAGACTCCTTTGGCACCCGACCAGGGACTGCTCAGGGCAGTAATTTTCCTTTTAGCAGTGGGAGCTTAGAATCTACAATTTCCCAAAGATAATACCACTCCACCCTTCTCTGGAAGAGCCCAGAAAAAACGGCAGCAGAGGGAAAGAGAGATTCACCAAGGCTAGCCCACAACAATAGAAGGGACCAGGGACAATGCGGCATTTTGCTGGATGACTTGGAGGCGGATACAGGCGCCTTTGTGTCAGCCCACTGGGTGGTGGTGAGATGAACCACCTCTTTGGGGCGGCAGCAGCCGCCCAGCCGAATGCCAGATGTGAGGGCAATGAATTAGTCGGGTGGTCACCTAGGCCTGGAAGGCAGGCGTTTGCAGCTGGTCTGGTTCCTGACAACATTTATAGGGAGCTTTTCCAGCTCATTTCTCACTCGCTTCCTTTTGTCCAACACAGCCATAGCCAAAAGCATCCCATGGACTTTTTTTGCTAATTTAAACTTCTCCCTTAGTTGCACCTCTCGGAGTTTTCCTTCCTATGTGCAAAATGAGGCTGTGGTGGAGCATTTCATGCTTCTGTTCATGTACTGAGTCGAGGATTGGCCTCATGTGCAAAAAAGGGTCGCGGACCTTTATGCAAATGACACTAAGATTGCCTGTTGCCCAGTTCTATTAAAGGAAGAAAATGGAGGGGCAGGGTAGGGATCCCCAGGTTTTCTTAATTCCTGATTCTGGGAGTTCATTCTTGATTTGCTATTTATTCATAAGTTCTGCTACCTGACCACTGCTTGCCATGTGACAGATAATGCCCTTTAAGCCCCCGTGTAAGTTACAGTAATGTCACCAGGCTATTAACCTCTGAATATTTGCATTATTAGTCAATTTCCTAAGTCCTTGGAGTTAAAGCAGCCACTGAGATTTTTTATGTCCATTTTGCAAGAACCAGGAGTGAAGTCGTGTGCATTTCCCACAATATGGCTAAGTTTTCTCAATTTGCTCTTAACAGTTTTGTTTAAAAGGCACCATTCACGTCACATGCTCTGCTGGGAGGGAGCTCTGCTAATGGGCACCTCGTAATTTACAGAAGTTGAACGCAGGGAGCATATACGTCTAAACAAGCGCCACGTCCGTTCCCTCTGTGGATGGGAACTGGGATATTGTTTCACTGCTCCAGACTCTGTATTGAAGTGGAAGCATTTTAGCTTCTTACAGGCATTCCTTTAAAAGTGAAATATATGTCCAGATAAAATATTCGTGCTCTATAATGCAAGGCGATGCACCAAAATCTAGGGCAAAACAGTTTACATATAAAAACCAACTGGGCTATGAAAACGTAAGTTCTCACTGAGGTTGCCCACTTGCGAGGAAGGAAAGAAGTGGGGTTTGAGAAAAGCAGAACTTCTGGGGAGATAAAGATGGTGGGGGAGAGAATTGCAAACCAGACAAAATGGTAACCTTACGTGAATCTTCTACAAATAGCCAATAAAGGCAATTACATAACAAGGCGCTTGTGAGCAGCCAGCCAGGAGACATCAACCAAAGGAGGCCATTGTCTGAATTAACCAGGAGACTTCCTTCCGACGCACCCTTGCTCCTTCAGCCTCAGTTTCCCCCATTGTGGTTTATGGAAAGGCACCCCAGCATCCAGGGCTCGGATCAAATGCTGACTTTGTGCTGCTTAAAGCCTTTTGTGCGTATCCATCTCCTAACTCTCTCTGCACCCGGGGCCAGATCTGAGCCTCACCTCTTTTGTGTCACCCAGATTGCATTTATTTCACGTTTCTGCTCATATTATGTTATTTGCATAAACAACGCATCACCCCAGTAGACCTCAAGCTCCCTGAAGGTGGGACTCCTGTAATCTCTCACCTCCCTGACGCCCACTGCTGGGCCTCAGCAAAGAAGCTTGGACTGTGGTAAGAACCCAGATTCCAGAGTCAGGAGACTTCCTATCTAGATCTGCTACTTCCTAGCTCTGCAACTGGGGGCCAGTTGGTGCCAGTTGTCTCTCTTAAAACTCAGCATTATTTGGAGGATTAAAGGAGATGCTGGCCAAAGGTAAACATCTGTCAATATGCATTTGCCCAGGGAGCTGTTACCAGGGCTTCAGTATTGTGAGATGTCCACAGAAAAGGTGCTTTTGTCGGGGAGAAAATTCCTATTTGGAATAGATTATACTGATAACGGTTAATTTTATTGAATATGTTATGATTTCCAGGCTTTCTACTAAGCATTTCAACACCTCATCTCATTGCCTTGTCCCTGTGGCTCCATGAGGCAAATACCTTTTCACCCCCATTTTCCTGATAAGTAAACTGAGGCCCAGAGAGGTTATTTAGCCTGCCTGCAGCCACACAAACTGTTAAGTGATGGAGATGCCTCCCAGAGGCCTAACTCCCAGCATTCAAGGGCTTCTCTGAAGTCCAAAGGATTTTGTCAGCTAACCCCGTATCTTCCTAAAAGGCTGGATCCTCATTCAACCAGGGCTTTAGTGGCCAAAGCCCCTGAACTGTGGCCCAGCTGCTCTGGTCATTCCAGGTGTCTTAAATGATCAATGTGGACCCTTGTTGGGTCAATTCAGCTGCAGCGATCAGTATTGATCGTCTAGACAGCCCCATCGATTGGGTCAGCAGGGCTGTAGGTCTTCAGGGACACCACAGACGTGACATGGTTTGACCCTTCCCAGTTCTCTGTCAGATATCATCACCACAGTCGTTAAAACAAGGGAAACTGAGGCATGGACAGGCAGTCTCTTGGCAGATGGATGGATTTAGAGGACAAGTAGGTAGTTCTGCTTTTGCAACGTCCGATATGATATTCACCGTAGTAAAGGATTAGGGCGTCACAGGGTCGGGCATGGAGGAACTTTCTGGAATGTGCTGGGATCCTTGCAGTGGCTTTCTGTAAAGCTCCAGAGCTTACTTAGCTTGCCATTTGATGACCACAAGCCAGGGCCCAATTATTTCATATTCTCTCCATGTTTGAGGTCTATGTGAAGACTTCATTCTGGAAAAACAGGTACAGAGAGGCAGGAGATGTCTAATTTAGTCCAATCGGTCATCTTGCACAGTAGTTCATTTTGTGGTGAAATTTTGTATTCTGCTCAAACGATTGCTAGACAGTATTGTTATTACTTTTTTTTTTTCTTTTTTAGTAAAGGGTAGCACTGAAGTCTACCCTTTTCCAATGTCACTGCCCGTCATTTTGGGGGGACGTGATTGAGTGCATGGGGGTGTGTTTGTGCACTTCTGGTTTCCAGCAGGCACGAGAGCTGTGAGTGTCCTGCAATCAAGCAGAAAGGTGCTGATGTGTTATTTCCAGCCAGGCTCGAAAGCAGAAGTCCAGGCCATGGTGCTCACGCTTGGGAACCTGGGCTGCGTCTCCCACTGAACCCCAGGTTTGACCATTTCTGAGGCCCCCCCAAAGCCCTCCCCTGTACACCGGAGTGGTGGAGAAGTTCACGCCCTGCCAGCTCTGAGGGCTGTGAGTTTAGGGACAGAGCGGGTGACAGGCAGGCCCTGTGGTCAGCTCTCTTGAGGGCAGAGTGACCCAAGCCTCAGCCACAGCACTATCCACAGTCACCAGGCCCATCACACACTTCCTGTTTATGATCCACGAGAGGTTTCATCTCAGCATGGGTCGCGGAAGACCCCCTTTCTCTCCCTGAGAAAGTGGGGACCAAAGGGTCAGATTTTGGGGATCCATTTTGCAGGCAGACTCTTTGGCCGGCAAGAATGGGGTGTGAGTATATGCAGAAGTCAGGGAACACTAATCACCAACTCTGAGACAGCAGATTGTGTCCATGGGGTGCCGTCATGTTCCCAGCACGGTGCTGAGCCCTTTTTCATAAAACAGTCAATTTTGTCCCCAGAACAACCCTCTGATGTGGCTATTTTTATCATCTGCACTTTACAGAGAGGGAAGTTGAGGCACAGAAATGTTCAGTAGCTTGCCCCAGGTCACACAGCCAACAAATGGTGCATCGTCTACAGCCAGCCGGGAATCCCTGCTTTAAATCGGATAGTGGATAAAAAAGAAAGTGACACCGATGGCAGTGACCACACTGGCGATCAGGGCAGCAGTTTAACGTCTACTGAGCACTTACGATGTGACAAGAACTGAGCCAACATCTTTCCCCCTAGAATCTCCCTGAAGCTGGAGATGTCTTTCATCCTCTTCCTCTTCTTTATCCCACACGCTCAATTCAGCTGCAAGTCTCATGAAATCTCACAGTACCTTATAAGCCACCTACCTCTCTTCGCCTCTGCCAGGAGGCCAAAGGTCATCCCCTGAATTGGGGGGCTTGCCCTGCCGTATGCGTCATGATAAACCTACACTAAATCTCACGCATGGTGGGGTCGCAATGAATATGTGTGGAATGAATTAATGAAGTGCCCAGTATCATCACTCATTATGATGATGAGAGAGTGATACCGTTGTCGTCTCTGTTTTGCCAGGAGAAGCCGAGATTTAGGATTGGAAATGGCTGCATCGACCACACAGGGATTATAGGACCAAGCAGGTAGAGCAGACAGCTGAGACTTTGGGGCAGTCCTGCATCTGACAGCCCGTCTTGCTTAAGGGGAATTTACCACCTTATGAATCCTTGGGTTGCAGAGACCCCGTCCCAGTGTGGAAGGCTGGAAGGCCAGTGTTGCCCTTTCCAGACTCCCCAGGAAGCTAGCGGGCACATTGCCTGGTCTCAACCCATCAGATAAGATACGAGAACCCTAGACTTTGAATGTTGCCAGCAAATCCAAGAAGTAGCAAGAGGGACACAGAGACCTCAGGGTGCCGGTGTTGGAGTCTGGGATGCAGAGTATGTGGTCTCAGGGAGGTATACTGTTCAGTCTTTGTGTCCCATGGTAGTACAAAGACAGGGGCTTTGAAGCCTGCAGCTGCAGAGCCGGTCTGGCCATGCGGTTCTACCTTCTGCCCTGCTTCCCTGTTTCCTGAGCCTCACTCTCAGCTTTCCTGGGAGTCCCCCATTACCCTTTCAGTGAGTTCATCTCTGTGTGTAAATCTTCCAGAGCCGGTTTCTCTTGCTGGTAACCAGAACTAATTACAGCTCAAATTCAAAGTGCTGTCTTATCCACAAAGCCCCAAATTATGTCCAATTTCTCTATGTCTCTGGTGCACCAGGAGGGTCTAGGCCCCCCGCCCCAATCTCAATGCAGCCCCTCCCAGTAACTGCTGGGGGCTTCACGACCTCCTTTCCCGTCAGCCTTGGAGACCCTCTGCCGTGGGTCACAGAGAATACCAGGGGCATATCTTAGCGACACTCTCCCACAAGCCCTAGGAAGGAAGAGCGCCCAGAACTTTGTTCCCGGTCTGTTCCGACAACAGATCGAGGACGGAAGTAGGTCGCAGCTGGAGCTGCAAGACCTCACCTCTGCATTCCCGGTGCCCCTTGGCGGAACACAAGCCAGTCCCGGATATGCTCGGTGACTGAGCAATTGCAGCTCCGCCGCCAGGTCCTGGTGGGAGCTGTCAGGGGCTTATTCATGGCTGAGCCCGCGTAATAGAAACAGTTCACCTGCCCTGGCTGACTCTCCCTCCCCCTGCCATGCTCCCCGGGACCAGCTCCCGGCCCGCTGCCGTGACCTTGTTTCTCTGGACGTTCTAATACAAGCCGAAATGGATATTAGCTGTAATTACTCATTCCACACGATTCTGTGGGCCGCTCTTTGTACCAGAGTTGAGAACCTTCATTGTCCACGTTGCTTAAATTACTGAACATTGTACCATCCATTCTGAATTAGTGCTCATTAATGAGCTGGTGGTTCTAGAAACTCCCTATTTATTATGCAGAGGCCAAGTATAATCCAAGCAGCTGCATTGCAACACCACTCATGTGACTTTTGATCTGTCATGGAAAGAAATGGGGGGAAGAAAAGCCCACAACCCACATTTATTAACTTTTTTTTAGTTTCCTGACCATTGGTGTAAGGGACACAGAAATAATCATTCAGTCCTTTTTGGTTCCTAGCTTGCAAATGGCACTTCTGCTCTGAAACAAAATACATATGATTGAGAGGGAGGTGTCCTCTTTTTTTTTTTTTTTTAGGGTCTGGTTTTCTGGTTTGATCTTTCAGAACCCCGTCACTGTTTTTCATAATCCTAATGCAGAAAACACCTCTGTTTACCTTGCCCTCACTGACTTCCCATTTGTTCCCTTTCTCCCCAACTTAAAAGAATCAAAAAGGCTAGTCCTGACAGTAAGACTAGACTGGAAAAAAAAAAAGGCAAAACAAAATAAGAATTAATGATAAAACAAGTCATTCATTCAAACAGTCACATGTCAAAAGAGAAGTCAGAATTAGATTAAAAAAAAAAAAAAAAGAAAGAAGCTGGAAGGAGAAGATTAAAAACCAAAGAGTCAACACTTCCTTTTCTGCATGTTATTACACAGTAATACGATACAGTATCGCCTGGTGTCCAAGCGCTATAACTGTGCATCCTTAGCCCATGTTACAATATCAGCATTTCTCATTGGAGGGACTGCTCGCCTGGAAAGAGGGAGGGAGCGATGCTTCCCGGGCTGACATTGATGTCTCTGCAAGGACATTCTGCCAGGGTGCGACAGGTCACAACCAAATGGATTGCTCCCCAGTGGGCTGGACTCCAGTCACATTGTCAGGTAAACACAGAAATATTCTGTCTTCGCCTGCCAAGCCTTGTCAAGTATCTGTATTTGTTATTGCATCTTGGGTCCCACAAGGTTCCCACCCATATTTCTTTATAGAGGAAATGCAAACCATATGCTTTCGCCTTATTTCCACTGAATGTATCCAAATGCTGTTTGGGGCCAGACATATTCTTTTGCAGTGAGTCTTTTGAGTGGAGTGCATCAGCCCTCTTAATCCCTTTTTCTTTCCCCCACATTTGCCATGACTTAAGTGGATTTGACTTTCTGGTATAAATACAGGAGTCTTGGGTAGATCCTAAACATGAAATGGGTTCTGATGATCCTAATTTGTTTGTTTTTTCTTTTCTTTTCTTTTTTTTTAAGTACACATTGGCTTGTGGCAGCAGAAAAATAACATTAGGGTCTGATAGATAAGCAGTTATAGCACTCTTTTCTATGGGTGTGCCTCAGAATCTTTCTCAACACAGTGCTCCTGAAGTCCGTATGAATAAATAGGTGTCATTTATTTGCCATGTCGGTGATAGATACATTTTTTAAGCCATTAGTAAGTATTGGGTTTGGCCAATATCCTTTGGAGGAGGGCATAGTTCTCCAGGCACTAGAAGCCCCAAGAAACGAAAGTACGAGACAGCTCCCAAATTAAAAGGCAAGTTAGAGTCCGGCCCCAGCAGGGAGCATTCTTGAAGAGTTGCTGCCTGGGTAATGCTGAGATCCCTGCGCTTCCCAAATTGCACCACTCTTGGAAGAAGTAGGCAGCGCCTTTAACTTCCCCGCTATAAATCCCACGCCGGGCTCTGAAGCTATCTTAAGCCCCTCTATTTATCCGCCTGGTGAGGCACAACACTTACTTATTAAAAACATATCTATCATGGTTAATGACTTGATTTTTTTCCCCTTTAATACCGTACGATGACAGGTGTAAAGAGAAGATGAGAGTCAGATGCTTCTGCAATATGCTTCTAGCTCTAAGATGTCTAGAACATCAGCCTTCCTCCATGGTGCTGGGAGGGGGGGGATGCCTCCCACCCCTTTGCTCCCAACACACACACACACACACACACACACACACAGATTACACGCTTGTATTGGATGGAAAATCGTGCCATTTGCAGTTTCAGATAAAAGCATGTTTGAGTGCATATGGAAAGTACCATTAGGAGCAACTCCGGAGTGCCGAGTAAAATGGGTCATTAGGCTTTTGTTTGTTGGAGAGTGTCTCCCATCTGACAGTGCCGAATGGTACCACTTTTAGCAGCTTATGTTCCCAGTTACATTAAACAGACAAACAGATTGACTATTTTGCATTTCTCATTTGACAACAGCTTGTCTTCATTTGCCGCACACTGGTGGCAACGCTGAAAGCATGGTGGATGACTGTAGCCGAGGTCCTGGTTTTGAATAACAGCAGATGCCAACATTTAACTTCAAAATCAATCAATTCTTTTTCCTGAGTACGGATAAAAGGTCTACTAGAGCGCCTGCAGGGGGATTTCTGCTGTTTACAGCTGAAAACAGAGAAGCCACATTCATTACCAAACTTTCTGCAAGAGATAACAAACGTGGGTAGTTTTGCGAGGGAGGTGTTTGGAAGACACATTCTCAGGAAAGGGGGAGCTGGTAGCACTGTCTGTCACCGGGCCGCTTGATGTCAAGGTGCGCTCTTCTGAGCTCCATCTGATTAAGGCGCCGGCCAGATCCATTGATCCGATTCTGGCACAAGGTATTAATACGCAGTGACAGAAGAGAGAGTCCTTTTCACATTGACCACTTTTCTCAGTAGCCTGTGGCCGGTGGGTTAATTAAAAGCCTTCTCCAAGAAGGAGACAGTCCAAGAGGCCATTGCTCACTAGAAATTAGAGAGCCAACAGCCCGGTTTAGAGTAGACCAGGATGCAATCCAGTATCTTTGCGTCTCACCGGGCACAGCTGCCGAGGCCCTTGCAGAATGGAGTTGGGAGTCGTTCCAGGAGGAGGGTGCGCCGGGCGTTCACGTGGCTATCGGAGACGGGATCCCAGGCCTTGCCTGGCACCTCCACTGTGACACCGGGCGTGGGGAGACATATCCAGCTGGCACTCGAGGGATGCAGGTGAGATAGGCCTTCCAGGGAAGTCTTTCCGGCTGTCTTAGGTCAGCTCGGAGGCAATACCTGTTCGGAGGGGGGCAGTGTGACCTTAGTGGTTAGCGTCGTGGGGTTTCGGCATAGGACAAACCATTACTCAATTCCCAACACTGTCCTTAAAAGGCTGTGAGACGTTGTGAAAGTAACCTAACTTCTCCAAGTGACTTTCCTGCCCTATGACACAGGGATGATAGTGTAGTTTCCATTTCACCGGGTTATTGTGGAGATTAAATCAGATCAAGCATGTAAAGCCGATAGCATCATACCCAGAACACAGTATGTGCTCAGTGATGGCTGGAAGTGTGTGTGCAGAAATCTATATGCATTTTATTGTATATAATATATATATGTGTGTGCTTATACACATATACAACATATGTAATAAAATGTATGTGCATATGTGTCTATACACACATATATAATATATACAATAAAAGTGAATAAATGTAGATGTATAAAAGTAAAGCATATAAAGTGAATAAATGTAGATGTATAAAAGTAAAGCATATAAAGTGAATAAATGTAGATGTATAAAAGTAAAATAGATGCATAAAAGTAAAACAGATGCATAAGTTTATATATGTAAATATATATGAAACATTCTAATGGAGTCTGGTCCCTAGAGGTATGAATAGGTCAATCCCTCCTCTGCCTCTTCCAGCTTTGCCCTCCAAAGATTCATTCTCTCAAATGGTGAAAAAATGTACTTCCCTAAATTCAATAACAATAGCAACTGCTAATTGAGCTCCTATTTCATGCCATCAAATGACTTTTGTATCCCCTCCCTCTCCTTTTCTCCTGTTCTTCCTGCATGGATCAAAAACAAACCCAAATACAAGCATTTTGATTCTTATCAAAACTTGCAGTAGACCCTTTCTTTTTTAGAGTAAACTTTTTATTGATGTGTAATACAATAGACTTCTGAATAATCTCTTAAAAACAAACAAGTCATTGCTTGTATCTGCCCTCCCTCTCCACAAAAAAAAAAAAAAAAAAAAACAGGAATAGGGAATTGTTTTTTTCTTGTTCTAGCTGAGGTTTTTTGTGTGTGTGTTTTTTTCTATCATTTTTGTGAGCTCAAAACAATCCTAGTATAATCTTGAGATTTGAGATGTGACTCTTCAAGAGTTCAGTCATCAACACACTAATAGCAGTCAATAAATGTCTGTTTTTAATGTTTCATTCCATGCACTTTATGAACAACCATTAGCCATGATGTTTAATACAATACAAATAATAACATTTATTAATAGTTGAACCTCCCATGATCGAACATTTTTGGAGCATGTGCTTCAAGCCATGAGCTCTCCTGAGTACTAAGGAAGAGGACGCAGGTGGGATCACGTATAAGCCACAGTCCCTGCCCTGGACGACACTGATGCTCTCAAGGAAGTCGTAAGAGATCGACAATCCACATCCAGTAGGTGATGGTCAGAAAACCCTGGTTCCCAGGGGTTAGAATTTTTAGGGTGAAAGAGCTGGCTCTGGGCCAGAGCAGTTTTAGTGTAAAACAAAAGGATAAAGCCTTTTAAAAGTCATATTCAGCATACCAAAGGAGAGAGAAAATAAGAAAGCAAGCAAGTTTGGCCACATGATCAGAAGGCTCGGGCATTCGCATGGAGCATGGCAGAAGAACAACCAAGGTCAAGGAGCCTGGGGGTCACCCTGTCCTGTGCAGGACATGGTCTCAAAGTGGCACCTCCCAGGGCCTCACCTTTTAAGTCTGAAATACTCAGGGCAACAAAAAACTTGAAGGGTGGAAGCCAACACACAGGAGATAACTGAAGAACATACCAGTTAATCAAGTTTCCCTCTCCTCTGAGACTCCCCTTCCTGGGCCGCCCCTTCTCCCTACTGTGTGTGCCCAGCCTGGCATTTAGGACCTTTTGTTGTCTTAATAGAGACAGAAACCTACTTAGGGCCTGGACTTTGCTGTTTCAATTGAACACTGGAAGGGTTTTTTTTTTCTTTTTTTTTCTTCTTTGTTTGTTTTTCTTTTCCTTTTTCTTTTCCTAAGCCAGGCGGACAATGCATTTGCAGAGCAGAAGCTGTGTGCCGGGTGCTCCTGGGATCCTGAACAAAACCCTCATTAATGGGAGGTGGGATTTCCTGGTCACAGCTTTTAGCCAAAGGGCAAAGGTCGCCCATTAACTAGCATCCAGTCTAAACACAAGGCTGTGTAAAATGACAGGGAGGGGAGGAGAGAGAAAAGGGAGAAAAAAGTCAAATATTTGCTCGTCATTCTCAACTTAGCAGCAGGACTCGGACTCACTGCGGCTGAGGCCCGGACGCCGGTTAGGGCCACAGGCTGCCCCAGGAAGGATGTCCTGGAAGGGGCCAACCGCTCTGTTACTGTGCAAGGGGCCGGGGTTGGGGGCAGGGGGCCTGGGGTTTGGGGGTCTGGGAACTCAGCCTACCACACCATTCCCCCCAACACACCTGCCTTCCCACCCCTGGCCCCGGCCCCTCTCTGACTATACCTGAGCCAGAAGCAGGAAATTGCTGGGTGATGGGACAGTCTCCATTTGCTCCTTGGTGTACAGCCCCTTGGGCCAGGGGGGAGGGGGACCCCTTGAATCCCTCCAAAGCTCCCAGCCCTGCCAGGTGTGTGCACCGATGTCCATCACACCCCCTCTGCCCTGTCTTCACCCAAGTCCAGCCCCCATGACCTTCCTCTCCCTGTTATCACACCCAGCTCCGCTCAAGCTCACAGCCTTGGCACTTTCTCTTTCCCTGAATGGGAGAGCTCTCCCAGGTGTTGGTGTGCCGGCTCTGCTTGGCGACTGCTGCCCCACATTTTTGTCCGCTGCTTCCTAACCGGGGTGGGAGAGAGGGTCAATCACCGGCACCCTTCAAACTTCAGCCAGGGATCACCCTCCTCTTACCCTCTCCTGTTGGAGCTAGGTAGCTGTCAAAGGAAATACTTGGTTCTCATATTCCTCAAATCACCCAGGGGAGCTCGCAGAGCCCGCATTCCAGCATTAGACATATATAACTCCCGTGGAAGAAAGTGCTAGACTGCTCGGGCCTTGCAAATAGAAGCTACCTCGGTAAAACTCAGGGCAGAGAGGAGTAGAACAACGTGCCTACTTCCCCCAGAACCAAGAAGGACGGTGGGCTGGGCCCAAGAGGGCTGCTTCTTTCCCTAGATGTATCAACCAGAGTTGCCATTTCTCCTTTCTCGGGGACCAGAGTCTCCATGGGCAGAGAGAGGCTGGAATGCTATGCGAACGCAGGCCTGAGCCACTTCCGTCAGCGTGCCACCTTGCAGGGGTACCCAGCCCTTGGTTTAATGCTCCACTGCCATTGTCTTGAAATTCTTACCTGTTTTGAACAAGTGGCCCTGCAGTTTCAGTCTGCAGCAGACCCTGCAAATTATATGACCCCAGCCACACGGCAGAATCACCTGTGAAGGTTTTTTAAAAACTATTAAGTGCTGGGCTCTATCCAAGACGTTGGGATTTAATCGGGCGGGGCTCCCCAGGTGACGTGGTGTGCAGCTCTACTGAAGAACCCTGTGCGGGAAAGGAAATCAGAGGGTGAGGCACGCGTGCTCTCCCCAACTTTCCTTCGAAAAGAGAAGCAAGCAGCCACGGGTACACAACCCCGAGTTTTTGTAGAACTCAATTTTGTACCTGTGATAGCACTGAAACCACTTTATGGCAGTAAGAAAGTGAAGGACAGTAATGATCATGTTTATTGAATGCTCACTATGGACCAGGCACTGTTCGAAGTACTCTTCTGCAGGATTGCACTGGAGCCTCAGCAGACTGTCTAAGGGGGGGCTCATTGTCCTCCCCATTTACAGGCAGGGAGACTGAGGTTCAGAGCCATTCAGTAGTGTACCCAAAGAGCCACAACTACCAAGTGCGCTCAACGTGGGGCTCTACCTCCTCGTTCACTGTCTGACTTTCTTTCTGAGTGTCTTACCCTCCAAGGCATAAGCTGTGCCTTCATCATCCCTGTTTTCCCAACGCCACACCCCGCACGTGAGCAGGTACCAATGCCGAATCCATTCTGCAATGAAAGCTTTTGCCACCGGGCCGCTATCTTCTTTGGGTGGAGAATTCCGCATCGCGTTCAGTGCTGTCAAGAGTCATTGCAGAGAAAAGCCTCGCCCGCGAATCTTCCCCGGGTCCCTTTGGTTCCCTAGGTGGTGATGACGGCCTCGCGGTAAGCGATGGAGCAGGACTCTATCGTGTCACAGACTTCATGGCACAAACACTGGCGTGACCCAGTCCGCACCTCCACTCACGTTATCCCACGAAAGCGAAGTGACTGTTAAAAGCGGAGCCCTGCGCCAAACGTAGAGGGTGTCACCACATAGCAGCAAAGACACCGTGCAGAGTGCACGCTTCCTGCCAACGAGGAGCTCATCTGTCCCGCAGAGGGCTTTTGCTTCTTCCAAAAAAGCAGAGTTGTATGCAGGCACAGAGAAGAGTCCACTCCCCGGGGTACTGACAGCAGATGAACTACAAGCTCAGAAAAACACAGGAGGGAAAATGGAGCCTTCTTGGTGGCCTTGACCCACAAGAGGAAATGCTAGGTGGACCCGGAGTGCAAGTGGACAGCGTGTTTCCCGTTGATCTGAGTGTTTGCTGGGTAGGGCCATCCCTGGGGCCTGAGGTTTCTGCTTCCTTTAACCCTGGAGCAGGTGAGGAACCAGACCAAGGCCCTAATAGGGTCTTAAAGATCCAGGGAAGTAAAAAAAACAAAAAAACAAAAAACCCGAGCCTTCAAAACAGAGTAAATATTCTGAAAAACTGGGACTCTGCTGAAATGCCCATTTATAGAGCTGATTTTTCAATATATTTATCCCTCCAACCTGTACTAGACTCTTGCCTTCCTCATCAGATTTGTAAAAGGAACTATCTTTATTAGGTTCTTACTTTACACATAATAACTTATTCAATCGCACAGTGATGTGACGAGGAATAACTTAACTATTACCCCATTTTATAGAAGAGGCTAAGAAAGATCAAGTTAGACAATGCAGGAATCAGCTCTAGAAATTTGTCATTCCACAGTCATCAGCCGCCTTGGAGGGCCTGATTCAGCCAGGGGAGGAGGAAGGGTGGGTCCTCTAACCATGGCTATGTTAAGGAAAGTCTAACATACAGACCACGGGAGGTGAGGTGCTGACTCTAGAAAGGCCACAGGGCAAAGAGCAGGACAGCAACATGCAGACACTGCTGGTTTGTTTTCCTAAAGCCCTAGGGCAAGAAACGTGGCTTCAGTTTCTCATCTGTGAAATGGGGATGCCAACAGCCTCTCCCTAGGGAGGTGTTGGGGGAATTAAGAGAGGGAAAAGGGCTTGTGGAGTATAGTGCCTGCCACACAGGAGGCCCCCAGTCAAGGGGCTCTGCCACCACCCAATGGGAGACCCTGCTTTATGACACCTTTCCAGAAAAGAATATATTTTACAGCCCATTTACATTAGACTTGGTCCCCTGGTGTGTAAATAGCTTCAAAGGGCTTTGGTTGAAAACACTGCCAGGTGTGTGGGCTGAAGCTTTGCAGGACTTGAGTAGCTTCAAATATCTAGCC